>AWOL01S0007269.1:47979-60304 GCA_000715115.1 Nicotiana otophora
TAAATACCACGTTCAATAAGAAACTATTAAGCATCAAGGCATACAATAATTATAATTTATTTATGAAACAAACAATGACAAGTAGAAATTAATTGTGGAAATCGGGGAGAAAATAGGCAGTTTAATATTTAATATGCTAAATATCAAATAGCAATTAAGACACATAAGTCAAATAAGCATGTAACAATTATTGCAGGAATTCAAGAATTAATATTTGACAAGGAATATGAGTGAAACAATTAATATAATAATTAATTCATGATTTAACATGATTTATGATTTTTCAAGTAATTATGCAAATAATTAATTTGGCGACGTATAGACACTCATCACCTTGTCTATACGTCATTCACATGCATCTCACATAACAAATAATTTAAGGGTTCTATTCCCTCAAGTCAAGGTTAACCACGATACTTACCTCGCTTTGCAACCAAATTGTAAGAATCCAATAAACCTCTGACTCGTGAATTCATGTCCGAAATCCTCAAATCTAGTCATAAACAATTCAATATACTCAATACGAATTGTAGGAATTAATTCCATATGAATTTACAAATTTTTCGGATAAAAATCCAAAATTCATTTTAAAACTCAACAGTGGGAACCATGTCTCGAATCCCGGAAAAACTCATGAAATCCAAACATCCGTTCCGATATGAGTTCAACCATACAAAAATTATCGAATTCCGACATCGGATTGGCTTTCAAATCTTCATTTTACATTTTTGGAAGATTTTATAAAAATCCGATTTTTCTTCCATAAATTCACGGATTCATGATGTAAATGAGTATGGAATCATGAAATATAATCAATATAGGATAAGGAACACTTGCCCCAATGTTTTCCCGTGAAAATCGCCCAAAAATCGTCTTACCCGAGCTCAAAATCGAAAATGGTGGAAAATGGGTCGAAATCCCATTTCCAGAACTTAAGTTATGTTTGCCTAGATTTTTACTCATCGCGATCGTGAACATTCACACGCGATCGCGAAGAACAATTTTTTTCATTGCCCAAATTAACTCTACGCGATCGCAGACACATTCACGCGATCACGATGCACAGCTTCACAGACCTACGCGATCGCGGACTATCCCACGCGATCACGAAGCACACGATTCCAACTTTACGAGATCGCAGCCCTCACCACGCGTTCGTGAGTCACAAACTCCCAGAGCTATGCGATCGCATAGAACAAAACTCAGCAGCATCAGATATCACATGATCGCAGACACATTGACGCGATTGCGTAGAAGGAAAACAAAATCAGATATCAGAAAATTCCAGCAGCTGTTCAAGTCCACATTTCTGATCCGTTAACCATCCGAAACTCACACGGGCCCTTGGGGCTCCAACACAAACATGCACACAAGTCCAACAACCTCATACAAACTCGCTCGCGCGATCAAAACACCAATTTAACACCTAGAATTAGGAATCGGGCACCAAATCAAATGAAATTTTTAAGAAAGCTTTAAAACTTCTATTTTCACAACCGAACGTCCGAATCACGTCAAATCAACTCTGTTTCTCACCAAATTTGACAAACAAGTCATAAATGACATAACAGACCTATGAAAATTTTTAAAACATGAATCCGACCCCGATATCAATAAAAGTCAATTTGTGGTCAAACTTTGAAATCTTTATGCCTTTAGGCTTCTAGTTTTCACCAACTGACGATAATGCAAGTTAGAGATATCTAAATTAAATTTCGGGCATACGCCCAAGTCCCAAATCACGATACGGGCCTACCGGAACTGTTAAAATATTGATCCGAACCCGTTTTCTCAAAATGTTGACCAAAGTCAACTCTGTTGAGTTTTAAAGCTCTATTTCACATTTTAATCAATTTTTCATATAAAAATTTTCCGAAAAATTATACGGACTAATAATAAATAGTGCTTTTTTAGGTCTTAGAACACAAAAATAATTATTAAATTTAAAGATGACCTTTTGGGTCATCACATTCTCCACCTCTAAAACAAACGTTCGTCCTCGAACGGAGTTAGAAAAAGTACCTGAGCTGGTGAAAAAGTGATGATATTTACTCTGCATGTCTGACTCTGACTCCCAGGTAGATGCCTCTATCGGTTGACCTCTCCATTGCACCCGAACTGAAGGATAACTCTTAGACCTCAACTGTCGGACCTCCCGGGCTAGAATAGCTACCGGCTCCTCCTCATAAGTCAAATCCTTTTCCAATTGGACTAAGCTGAAATGTATTACATGGGACGGATCACCATGATATTTCCAAAGCATAGACACATGGAATACCGGATGGACCGCTGATAAACTAGGTGGTAATGCAAGCCTGTAGGCTACTTCACCTACCCTTTCAAGAATTTCAAAGGGTCTAATATACCTAGGGCTCAACTTGCCCTTCTTTCCGAACCTCATTACACCTTTCATAGGTGAAACCCGGAGCAATATTATTTCTCCAACCATGAATGCAATATCACGAACTTTACGATCGGCATAATTCTTTTTCCTAGACTGAACTGTGCGAAGTCAATCTTGAATAACCTTGACCTTATCCAAGGCATCCTGTACCAAATCGGTACCCAACAACCGAGCCTCTCTTGGTTCAAACCAGCCAACTGGCGATCGGCATCGCCTTCCGTATAATGCCTCATATGGAACCATCTGAATGCTCCACTGGTAGCTATTATTATAATCAAACTCCGCAAGTGGCAAGAATATATCCCAAGAACCTCCAAAGTCTATAACACAGGCGCGTAGCATATCTTCTAATATCTGAATAGTGCGCTCTGACTGTCCGTCAGTCTGTGGATGAAATATTATACTCAACTCAATCCGCGTGCCTAACGCATGCTGTACATCCCTACAGAAGTGTGAGGTAAACTACGTACCTCGATCTGAAATAATAGACACGGGCACACCGTGTAGGAGGAAAATCTCACGAATGTAAATTTCAGCTAACCGCTCTGAAGAATAGGTAACTGCCACCGGAATGAAACGTGCTGACTTGGTCAACCTGTCCACAATGACCCAAACTGCGTCAAATTTTCTCTGAGTCTGTGGGAGCCAAACAACAAAATCCATAGTGATACGTTCCCACTTCCACTTAGGAATCTCTAGCTTCTGAAGAAAACCACCAGGTCTCTGATGCTCGTACTTAACTTGTTGACAATTTAGACACCGATCTACATATGCAACTATATCCTTCTTCATTCTCCTCCACCAATAATGTTTCCGCAAATCTTGATACATTTTGGCGGCACCTGGATGAATAGAATACCTAGAACTGTGGGCCTCTTCCAGAATTAATTCACGAAGCCCATCCATATTAGGAACACAAATACGACCCTCCATTCGCAGAACTCCATCTTCTTCCACAACAACTTGTTTGGCATCACCGTGTCGCACCGTGTCCTTAAGGACAAGTAACTGAGGATCATCATATTGCCGCTCTCTGATGCACTCATTTAAAGAAGACTGAGTGACTGTGCAAGCTAGAACCCGACTGGGCTCCGAAACATCTAACCTCACGAGCTGATTGGCCAAAGTTTGGTCATCTGCAGCTAACGGTCTCTCACCAACCATAATATAAGCAAGGCTGCCCATACTTACAGCCTTTCTACTCAAAGCTTCTGCCACCACATTAGCCTTTTCGGGGTGATACAAAATGGTGATATCATAGTCTTTCAATAACTCCAACCATCTTCTCTGCCTCAAATTAAGATCTTTTTGTTTGAACAGATACTGAAGGCTACGATGATCAGTAAATACCTCACACGAGACACCGTAGAGGTAATGCCTCCAAATCTTCAGGCATGAACAATGGCTGCCAATTCTAAGTCATGAACATGATAATTATTCTCGTGAACTTTCAATTGTCGTGATGCGTATGCAATCATCCTGCTATCTTGCATTAATACTGCACCAAGACTAATGTGAGATGTATCACAATATACCGTATAAGATCCTGAATGTATGGGTAACACCAACACTGGCGCCGTAGTCAAAGAAGTCTTGAGCTTCTGAAAGCTCAACTCACACTCGTCTGACCATCTGAATGGGACACCTTTCTGGGTCAGTCTGGTCAATGGGCTTGTTATAGATGAAAACCCTTCCACGAACCGACGATAATAACCTGCCAAACCCAGGAAACTCTGGATCTCTATAACTGAAGTAGGTCTAGGCCAATTCTGAACAACCTCAATCTTCTTAAGATCTACCTTTATGCCTTCTGTCGATACAACATACCCTAAAAAGGCAACTGAGTTTAACCAAAACTCGCATTTTGAAAATTTAGCATATAACTGATTATTCTTCAAAGTCTGAAGCACACTTCGAAGATGTTGCTCATGCTCCTCTCGGCTGCTGGAGCAAATCAAGATATCATCAATGAATACAACCACAAAAGAATCCAAATAGGGCTTGAACACTCGATTAATCAAATCCATAAATGCTGCTGGGGCATTTGTTAACCCAAATGACATCACTAGGAATTCGTAATGCCCATACTGAATCCGAAAAGCTGTCTTAAGGACATTAGATGTCCTAATCTTCAACTGATGGTAACCAGACCTTATAATTATTTATCCAAATTACCGAGTCACATTTAACGCCACCTGGGCAGGCACTCACCTCGTAGGTTAAAATTCAATAATTAAAACACGAATTTGGCTAGTATGCACAGAGCATTTCATACAAGAATTTCCAAATAAGTCTAACAGGTATGACTCCTTATTAGTACTATAGTACAAATTTAATTCTACAAGGGAGAACTTAAACACAAGAATTTTTATCATAAGGATATCGTCCTTATATAACTTCCACTGCAGCTCGTAGCCCGGTTTAAACATATCAATTTATATTAAAATGAAAGGATCTCGTCCTCAGTTCTGAATCACAAGTAATATGCACATCGTGCCAATTGAAACTTTTCATTTTTCTCCTTTTAAATAATTTCCGTTAAACAAAATCACAACACATAATGAACCCCACACCGGTAGGGCATATAATTTACAATTTGTAATCAATTATCCGGAAATTACATCAAAACTTACTGAAATGAGTAACAGAAAGCCACATTTAGCCTCACAGCTCTTATTAGAGTCCAACATGGAATGATAGGCGTAGTTATCTCTACAGAACCTCCCAACAGGAGTAAACACATAAGTAGATTATAGAATTACGAAGCTCACTCATAAGCGGAGCACAATAGGAGGACTGTTCTCGATACTCAGAGCCGGATCAAGTTAAGGAAATTTTTCCTTTATATTAAATCGAGGTCGTACCTATAACGACTCCATCTGATGTAGAGACCTCTGCCATACCTTAAAACAAATATATCAATGGCTGGGCCTCCATCTCTAGGACGCCTTCTACCGGTCTGTCCTCCACACCTAACTGGTCGTGTGGGTGGTGTAGTAACTGCAATGGGGCACGTAGCCTGAGTGCTTTGATAAAATATGCCTCTCCTAAGTCTGGAACAATTTTCTCATGATGTTCCTAGTATCACCGCATTCATAACAACCCCTTTGCGGGTTTGGCTGCTCACGCTGAGTCCATGCCAGATAACTGAAATAACCATTGTAGGAAACTCATGTCAGTAATGCATTAAAAGAACTTACTGGAGCACCTCGAGTAATTCGATATGCGGACTGGGCTGGCTGACTGCCCGAGCCCCCGCCATAATGATTTATACTCGCACAGTAGAATCCATTGAATCCCCCAGAACCTCAAGACATTTTGGTCTCCTTAGTTTCCTTTTTCCTCGCCCCGAATACGTTCTAATATCTTGGCAATTTCTACCACTAGTGGAAATGAAGTATCAGTATGTACCTCCCGAGTCATACAAAATTTTACGATCATAGTTGAGTCATTTAATGAGTCTATGGACTCGCTCTCTGGCTGTAGGAAGCCAAGTAGGAATATGACGAGCTTACTTATTGAACCTGATGACATATTATGATACCGTCATAGTGACCTGACGCCACCGTTCAAACCCTATGCGCCATGCATTACGGAGAGTTCGGGAAACAAACTCTTTCAAAAGCGTTTCTAAGAACTGAGCCAAGTGGGCGGTGTTGCATTGGCTGATCTGCCCTCTCCATAGGCTTGCTATGAACACCGGTGGAGAATTATCTCTCCCAAGGCCAATTTCTTCTTTTGTTATGCTGACTCAACACTGCTGAGCTGACCCATTTCTTAACATACTCTTCGATTCTTCTTTGGGGTAACCTTTACCCCTATTTATATACAACGATCACAAAAGTAGAGCTCCATACAGACATTTCTTAGAACGAACCACATAGTCCAGAATCTCGTCAACCACTGTACTTCCTCCGAAGTACCCCAAAATCCGCAACCATGACATCCACGCTGAGTAGACCTGTTATAAATTTAAAGTTGTTTCTCTAACTCCTTTGGTACTGAAGTATAGGATTATTAAGTAGGCGGACATACCGCAAATCGCAACCTTATCCTCTACAAAATCTCAAGCCTTAAACATGTGTAAATATTTTTTTGGGGAACTTTCAGTACCACATATATACATTTCAGGCCAAAATTGATATAACACATAACCCCGCCATCCATCCATTGATAGTGGACTCCCCCCATTCGGCGTGAAGTCATAGTTCACCATGTCCGATGATCCATAATATTAACTTTCATAGCTCGTATAAATCAACCAGATGCCAAGGTCCGTTACACCTGCCACACGATTCACTGGGTGGTCTCTCAATACATCCACATCTTCAGTCAAAACCACACATTGAGGCAATGTTTGAGCATCTCTGGCTCCCTCGTAGTCCATCTGCGGCATCACGAACCGTCGACGCACAAATGATACCGAGTGCGCAATGTCATATATGAGTGGATACAAAGGAATACGAGATATATGTTTCAAGCTAAATTAATGTCACACGATAAGGAATGAAAGAAGTGATATTGTTCCTAAACTTCATAGCCTTTGAGAGATAAGTATAGACATCTCCGTTTCGATCCTTCAAACTCTACTAAGCTTGTTCGTGACTCGTGAGACCTATGTAACCTAGTGCTCTGATACCAACTGTCACGACCCGAAATTTCCACCTTCGGGACCGTGATGGCGCCTGACATTTCACTTGCTAGGCAAGCCAATGTTAGGATAATATTAGCCATTTTAAAACAATTTTAAATTAATTAATAACAAAGAATCAAATACGGAAGTAAAGTTTGAAATGTAGTGAATAATCCATAATAATGACGATGTCTAAATACCATCCCAGAATTGGAGTCACAAGTGCACGAGCTTTTAGAATGATACAAATAAGGGTCTGAATAAAATAAAGCTGTCTGAATGTAAACACACATCTAAAGTAAAGTAGATGGGGACTTTAGAACTGCGGACGCTGTGCAGTTATACCTCCAGTTTCCTCTAGGTAGCTGAAATCCGAGCAAATCTATGGTACGCCACTGGGACCAACTCCGAAATCTGCACAAGAAGTGCAGAGTGTAGTATTAGTACAACCGACCCCATGTACTGGTAAGTGCCGATCCTAACCTCGACGAAGTAGTGACGAGGCTAAGGCGGGTCTCTTACATTAACCTATACGCAATAATAGCAATAACAACAATAATAATAATGAGAATAGCAGTAAATCCAGTAAATAATATTAATAACTGAAATCAATTCAGCAGTCACAATCCCTCAACTTGTTTCCATTGCGGCGTTCAACCCGTTCCCCCAATATACATTTTAAATAAGTCTGTTGCTGTAATGACCCAACCGGTCATTTTAACTTTTAGAACCCCGTCACCTAAAATAAAACTTTCCGTATGTTCTTGTTATGATTTATGACTTGCGGGGATGGTTGGTTCGGGATTTGGAAGTGTTTGGGTTGAAATCGGAATACTTGGTTCCTTAAGTTGGCTTTAAAAGGCCAAGTTTGACTTCGGTCAATATTTTGAGAAAACGACCTCGGAATAGAATTTTGACGAATTCCAACAGCTATGTATGGTGATTTTGGACTTAAGGGCATGTTCAGAATTTTATTTGGAAGTCCGTAGTTAAATTAGGCTTGAAATGGCTAAAATAGGAATTTAAGTTTGGAAGTTTGACCGGGGAGTTGACTTTTTGATATCGGAGTCGGAATCCAGTTCTGAAAATTTTCATAGCTTCTTTATGTCATTTATGACTTGTGTGCAAAATTTGAGGTCAATCAAAGTTGATTTGATAGGTTTCGACATTGAAGGTAGAATGTTGAAATTCTAAGTTTCATTAAGCTTGAATTGGAGCATAATTCGTGGTTTTAGCATCGTTTTAGGTGATTTGAGGTTTCAAATAAGTTTTTATGATATTTTAGGACTTTTTGGCATATTTGGTTGAGGTCCCGAGGGCCTCAGGTGAGTTTCGGATGGTTAACAGATCAAAAGTTGTACTTAAAAAGCTGCAACAATTTTCCCTTCTGCTGGTGATCGAGCTCAGATATCGAGCCCAGGGTTGACGTTCTGAGTTGAAGCTAGGGACGAGGCTCAGTATCGAAGCCACGATCGAAGGTCCAGCTTGAAGTCCAGGATCAAAACCCAAGATCGAGGGTCACGATCGAAGTCACAGGCTCGATGCCATGATCGAGGCCATGACCGAGTCCCAAGCTCGAGTCCATGATCGAAGCCCAGGCTCGAGGGCCACCATCGAATCCACAATCGAGGCCCAATTCCGAAGGCTGCCTGGGCAGTTTATAAAAGAGGACATTCGTCCCATTTGCTATTTTTGACGAACTTGAGCTTGAGCAGAGGCGACGTTTGATAGAATTCTGGAACATTTGGTTCCTTAAGTTGGCTTTAAAAGGCCAAGTTTGACTTCGGTTAACATTTTGAGAAAACGACCTCGGAATAGAATTCTGGAGATTCCAACAGCTCCGTATGGTGATTTTGAACTTAGGAGCGTGTTCGGAATTTTATTTGGAAGTCCGTAGTTAAATTATGCTTGAAATGGCTAAAATAGGAATTTAAGTTTGGAAGTTTGACCGGGGAGTTGACTTTTTGATATCGGAGTCAGAATCCAGTTCTGAAAATTTTCATAGCTCCATTATGTAATTTATGACTTGTGTGCAAAATTTGAGGTCAATCGGAGTTGATTTGGTAGGTTTCGACATCGAAGGTAGAAGTTGGAAATTCTAAGTTTCATTAAGCTTGAATTGGAGCATAATTCATGGTTTTAGCATCGTTTTAGGTGATTTGAGGTTTCAAATAAGTTCGTATAATGTTTTAGGACTTGTTGGTATATTTGGTTGAGGTCCCGAGAGCCTCAGGTGAGTTTCGGATGGTTAATGGATCAAAAGTTGAACTTAAAAAGGTGCTGCAATTTTCCCTTCTGCTAGATATTCTGGGCTGTGATCCAGCCCAAGATCAAGCCCAGATATTGAGCCCAGGGTTGACGGCCTGAGTCGAAGCCAGGGACGAGGCTTAGTATCGAAGCCACGATCGAAGGTCTAGCTCGAGGGTCATGATCGAAGGCAAGGCTCGAGAGCCAGGATCAAGACCAAAGATCGAGGGTCACGATTGAAGTCCCAGGCTGGATGCCATGATCGAGGTCATAACCGAGTCCCAAGCTCGAGGCCATGATCGAGGCCATGAACGAAGCCCAGGCTCGAGGTCCACGATCGAAGCCATGATCGAGGCCCAATTCTGAAGGCTGCCTCGACAGTTTATAAAAGAGGACATTCGTCCTATTTGGCATTTTTGACGAACTTGAGCTTAAGCAGAGGCGACCTTTGACAGATGTTCAAGGGACAAACGTTGGGGGTAAGTGATTCTAACTCGTTTTTGGTCTACATATATAGCTATATCATTGTTTTCACCATACATTAGTGTTTTGAGATTTAAATTTGGGAAAATTTTAGAAATCTCATAGAAAATTCTTTTTGAGATTTGAGTATCGATTCGGAGTCGGATTTGAGTGAAACTGGTATGGTTGGAATCGTAATTGAATAGGTTGTCAGATTTCATAACTTTCGCTGGACTTTGAGATATGGGCCCCACAGACGAATGTTTAATTAATATCGGGATTTTATTGAAAATGTAGTGTTTTCTTATAGAATTGATTCCTATAAATTTTAGTGATTGTATCGAATTATTTTTGGTTAGATTCGAGCCAATCGAAGTTGGATAATCGAGGAAAATCCTACTAGTGGATTAAATTGGAGCAAGACGAGGTAAGTCTCTTGTCTAATCTTGTGAGGGAAAAATTACCCTATATGTGATTAAATTAAATAATTGTTGCTAATTGTGGAGGATACGTACGCACGAGGTGACGAGAGTCCGTGCGTAGTTACTATTAATGCTAAAGTCCTGGTAGTTTAGGACTCAAAAGCATGAATTACTTGTGTAAATGGTAGTGTTTACTTAATTAAATTATTTGATATATTTATATATATGTGGTGAAGTGTTAGATAAAAATATTAAAGGATGGAAATCTCATATGCTTGAATTTCCGTTTAAATTAATTAATTGTTAAGCGAAATTATTCTTCCTCCCGAATATATCTTTTAATAAATATACTCTCCTTCCGGAGGTACATAAGAAAATGTCCTCCTTTCTTGTGGAGCGGGCCGAACGCCTCGGCAGGATAGATGCATCTATGGATCGTGCTGCACATCCCTCGGTAGTGTACATGACACTCTGGATCAGGCCGAACGACCTCGGCAGAAATCGTGCTTGATAATAATAAATATTATACGATACTTGGACAGTTTATTGCAGCTTGTAAAGTTATTTGATAAATTAAAAATTTATTGAAATTGAATTGCAGCTTGTAAAGCTATTTGATAAATTGGAAGTTTTTATTGAAATTGAAGGATTTAATTAATAGATTGGAAATTGTTGCATTTGAAGGAATTTTAATATTTCTGCTAATTGAATAAAAGTATTGTTAACTATGTGAATCATGCTGATTTTAATAATTATAATTTATTCCATGTATTATTGATGACCCTTAGTGAGTGTCAAAGTCGGCCATCTCGTCTCTACCACTTCGAGATTAGGCTTGATACTTACTGGGTATACGTTGTTTATGTACTCATGATACACTTGCTGCACTTGTTGTGCAGGACCTGAGGCAAGTACTAGTGGGGAACCTATCGTCTTACACCCACGTTATCCAGGGGCATAGTGGTGAACTGCCTTTTTGAGCCGTTCTGCAGGTACTAGTATCTCTCCTTGTATTTTTTATTCTATCTATTTTTATTTCAGACAATATTTGAGGTTTTCTATAATCTACTAGATGCTCATACACTTGTGACATCAGGTCTTGGCACACACATTGGTAGAATTTGGTATCTTATTATTTTTCTTGGATTTAAATTTTATCGATATATGTTTAATGTATTAGTTGGCTTGCCTAGCTATAGTGTTGGGCACCATCACGACTTATAGGTAAAATTTGGTCATGACAACATGGTATCAGAGCACTAGGTTCACGTAGGTCTCACAAGTTATGAGCAGACCTAATAGAGTCTTGCGGATTGGTACGGAGACGTCTGTACTTATATTCGAGAGGCTATAGGGTGTTAGAAAGTTACCTTTCTTCATATTCCATTGTGCAATTGATGTAGTTCTAAATATCCTGCTTTTATTCTCTAACAGATGGTGAGAACACGCTCTAATGAGGTTCCAGACCGGGGAAGAGCTACTCCCCCAATTGCTAGAGGGTGAGGCAGAAGCCGAGGGAGGGCTCCAGCCCATGGTAGATGGAGAGGACGTCCCAGGACTATTCCAGTTATGCCGCCAGTGGGTCCAGCAGAGAATCCCATTATTGAGGAGCAGGGTGAGGTGCCTGTGGTAGAGCCAACTCCGGTGGATTTCACATCTGCACCGGGATTGCAGGATGTCATGGGTCGTATGTTGCGGTTCATGGACAATATGACTCAGGCCGATTTATTTGCGATAGACCCAACCATATCTCAGGCGGGCGGGGGAGCACAGACTCCGACCACACAAGCTCATGGACAGGAAACTGCTGTATATCAGACCCAGGGTGCACTACATGTGGGTGGAGCCCAGCCAATGCCAGCAGCTACACCCGAGCCTAGGCCAGCTGTAGCCGATGATCCTCAAAAACTATTGGACAGATGGACTAGACTACATCCTCCTGTCTTTGGGGGTGAACGACATGAGGATCCCAGGATTTCACTGATCGGTGCAAGGATACAATGTACAACATGATGATATTAGAGTCTTATGAGGTAGACTTTGCTACTTTTCAGCTAGAGAGCAGAGCCCGTAGATGGTGGCAGTCTTATATTCTTGGCAGACCAGCAGATTCTCCTCCCATAACTTGGGACAGGTTCACCCGTATCTTCCTGGACA
>AWOL01S0007269.1:64921-77806 GCA_000715115.1 Nicotiana otophora
AGAGAGTGCGGAGGTTTGTTGCGGGCTTACATACTGGCATTCAGGCCACTATGGCTCGAGAGGTTGAGATGGGTACTTCTTATAAGCTAGTCATGGAGATAGCCTGCAGGATTGAGGGTGTACGTCAGCGAAGCCGAGAGAAGGTTACGAGAGATAAGCAATTTAGGTATTCTGGAGAGTTCAGAGGTGCTTTGTCTGGGGTTAGAGGTCAGTTCGTGAGAGGGCAGTCTAGCAGGCCCCCATATCCAGCACCACCGCCTCCTCGAGGTGCTCCAGTGCGACCTTATCTCAGTGCTATACTAGAGAGTTCTTATCGCCCAACAGCTATTCAGGGTCCTTCCAGTGGGTATTCAGGTCCCCAGGGCCAAACACTTAGTCAGCAGCCCATCGCACCGAAGAGTTGTTATGAGTGCGGGGACCCCAGCCATATGCGGAGATTCTGCCCTAGGCTGCAGGGTAGACCAGTGCAGCAGGGTCAGCAGCCTATGCTTACTGGACCAGTTGCTCCACCAGTAGTCTGATCGCCAAGAGGTGGAGGACAGGTAGGTAGGGGCCGTCCTAGAGGTGGAGGTCAGCCAGGCGAAGGCCAACCAATTAGCGTTCCAACTCGGTTCTATGCTTTTCAGGCCAGACCAGATGCAGAGGCCTCAGATGCCATGATTACAGGTATTATTTCTGTTTGCGGCAAAGATGCCTCAATATTATTTGATCCAAGATCTATGTATTCATATGTGTCATCTCTATTTGCTCCATTCCTAGGTGTTTCTCGTGAGCCCTTGAGTACTCTTGTTTATGTGTCCACTCCTGTGGGCGATTCTGTTGTTGTGAACCATATCTACCGATCCTGTATTATTACATTCTGTGGTTATGAAACTAGAGCATATTGCTTGAGATGATCGATTTTGAAATTATTCTGGGCATGGACTGGTTATCTCCATATCATGCTATTTTAGATTGTCATGCCAAGACTGTTACCTTGGCTATTCCAGCATTGCCTAAGCTAGAGTGGAAGGGTTCATCTGTTAGTTCATCTAATCGAGTTATTTCTTTTATAAAGGCTCAACACATGGTTGAGAAGGGTTGTTTGGCTTATCTAGCCTATGTTCGGGATACTACTGTAGAGACTCCGGCTATTGATTCAGTGCCTGTAGTTCGGGAGTTCTCCGATGTATTTCCTTCAGATCTTCTAGGTATGCCACCTGATCATGATATTGATTTCTGTATTGACTTGGCTCCAGATACCCAGCCTATATCTATCCCATCGTATCGCATGGATCTGAAAGAATTGAAAGAACAACTTAAGGAGTTACTATCCAAAGGGTTCGTCAGACCGAGTGTATTGCCTTGGGGTGCACCAGTAATATTTGTGAAGAAGAAGGATGGAACAATGCGAATGTGTATTGATTATCGTCAACTGAACAAAGTCACTATTAAGAACAAGTACCCATTGCTGTGTATTGATGATCTATTTGACCAGTTGCAGGGGTGCTAGGGTGTTCTATAAGACCGACTTCAGGTCAAGGTACCATCAGTTGAAGATTCGGGATTCGGATGTTCCGAAGACTGCTTTTCGGACTAGATATGGTCATTATGAGTTTCTGGTGATGTCATTCGGTTTAACTAACCCCCCGACAACGTTTATGGATTTGATGAACATGGTATTCAGGCCATATATTGATTCGTTTGTCATTGTCTTTATTGATGACATTTTGATTTACTCACGTAGTAAGGAGGAGCAGGAGCAGCATATAAGAGTGATGCTTCAGTCGTTACGGGAAAAAAAGCTATATGCTAAGTTTTTCAAATGTGAGTTCTGGCTAGAGTCTTCAGCATTTTTGGGACATATTGTATCGGGCGAGGGTAATAAAGTTGATCCCAAAAAGATTGAGGCAATTCAGAATTGGCATCGTCTAACTTCGGCGACTAAGATCAGGAGTTTTCTGGGTTTAGCAGGTTATTATCGTCGGTTCATGGAGGATTTTTTGTCTATTGCAGCACCTTTGACCAAATTAACCCAGAAGGGTGCTCCGTTCTGATGGTCCGATGATTGTGACGTGAGCTTTCAGAAGCTTAAGACAGCATTGACTACAACACTAGTGTTAGTGTTGCCTTCCGATTGGGGGATGCATATAGTGTATTGTGATGCTTGACGCGTTGGCTTGGGTTGTGTATTGATGCAGGAAGGGCGAGTTATTGCATATGCTTCACGCCAACTGAAGTACCACGAGAAGAATTATCCGGTACATGATTTGGAGTTAGCTGTGATTGTTCATGCTCTTAAGATTTGGAGGCATTATCTTTACGGGGTGTCTTGTGAAGTTTACACTGATCATCGTAGTTTGCAGTATTTGTTCAAGTAGAAGGACCTAAATTTGAGACAACGCAGATGGCTTGAGTTACTAAAAAACTATGATATTACTATCCTATATCATCCGGGCAAAGCAAATGTGGTTGCAGACGCCTTGAGTAGAAAGGCAAAGAGTATGGGTAGTTTGACTTTCATTTCAGCAGAGGAGAGGCCATTGGCTTCAGATATTCTGTCCTTGGCCAATAGACTTGTGCGGCTGGATATTTCAGAGCCCAGCCAAGTTCTTGCATGTGTTATAACTTAGTCTTCACTATTTGAACAGATCAAGGCTCGCCAGTATGATGATCCACACTTAATGGTTCTTCGAGAAACGGTACTATGGGGTGGTGCCAAGGAAGTTACTATTGGAGCGGATGGCGTTCTGCGACTCCAGGATCGTCTATGTATCCCTAATGTGGATGGACTGAGGAAAAAGATCCTAGAGGAGGCACACAGTTCTTGATATTCTATTCATCCAGGTACTACGAAGATGTATCGTGACTTGAGGCAGCATTATTGGTGGCGACGAATGAAAAAAGGACATAGTTGAGTATGTAGCTAGGTGTCTAAATTGCCAGCAAGTTAAATATGCGCACCAGAGGCCAGACGACCTACTTCAGCAGATGACTATATTATAGTGGAAATAGGAACGCATCACTATGGACCTTATAATTGGGTTGTCGCGGACCTTGCAGAAGTTTGATGCAGTTTGGGTCATTGTCAACAGGTTGACTAAGTCGGCACACTTTATTCCTATTGTGACTACGCATACTTCAGAGAGGTTGGCCCAGATATATATTCAGGAGATAGTTCGGTTGCACGACGTGCCAATTTCCATCATATCAGATAGAGGCCCTCAGTTTACTTCACATATCTGGAGAGCAGTACAGAGGGAGTTGGGGACCCGTGTAGAGCTCAGTAAAGCCTTTCATCCGCAGACTGACGGGCAGTCAGAGCGGAAAATTCAGATTTTGGAGGATATGCTCAGGGCATGTGTGATTGACTTTGGAGGTCAGTGGGATCGTTTCCTGCCTTTGGCCGAGTTTGCTTATAATAACAGTTACCAATCCAGCATCGAGTTGGCTCCATTTGAGGCTTTATATGGTCGTCAATGTCGTTCACCTATCGGATGGTTTGAGCCCGGTGAGGCTAAGTTATATGGTGCTGATTTGGTAAAGGATGCCTTGGAAAAGGTGAATTTGATTTAGGAGCGACTTCGTACAGCACAGTTAGACAGAAGAGTTACGCAGATCAGAAAGCGCGTGATTTATCCTTTATGATGGGTGAAAAAGTTCTCTTGAAAGTTTCGCCGATGAAGGGAATCATGAGATTTGGGGAAAAGGGGAAATTGAGCCCAAGGTTTATAGGCCCATTTGAGGATTTGAGACGAGTTGGGGAGATTGCTTATGAGCTTGCATTGCCTCCTAGCCTATTAGGAGTTCATCCGGTTTTCCATGTATCTATGCTCTGGAAGTATCATGCTGACCTATCACATGGGTTAGACTTCAACACAGTTCAGCTAGATAATATCTTGGATTATGAAGAGGAGCCAGTTGCCATTGTTGATAAACAGGTTCGCCAGTTGAGGTCCAAGAGGATTTGTGCAGTAAAAGTCCAGTGGAAGGGCTAACCAGTCGAGGAAGCGACTTGGGAGGCCGAGGAAAACATGCAGAGCCGATATCCACACTTATTCAGCACTTCAGGTATAATTCTAAACCCGTTCGAGGACGAACTTTTGTTTAAGAGGTGGAGAATGTAATGACCTAACCGGTCATTTTGACTTTTAGAACCCCGTTCCATAAAATAAAACTTACCGTATGTGCGTTTTAGGATTTATGGCTTGCGGGGATGGTTGGTTCGGGATTTGAAAGTGTTTGGGTTAAAATCGGAACACTTGGTTCCTTAAGTTGGCTTTAAAGGCCAAGTTTGACCTCGGTCAACATTTTGAGAAAACGACCGCGGAATAGAATTTTGGAGATTCCAAAAGCTCCGTATGGTGATTTTGAACTTAGGAGCGTGTTCGAAATTTTATTTGGAAGTCCGTAGTTAAATTATGCTTGAAATGGCTAAAATAGGAATTTAAGTTTGGAAGTTTGACCGGGGAGTCGACTTTTGATATCGGAGTCGGAATCCAGTTCTGAAAATTTTGCATAGCTCCGTTATGTCATTTATGACTTGTGTGCACAATTTGAGGTCAATTGGAGTTGATTTGATAGGTTTCGACATCGAAGGTAGAAGTTAGAAATTCTAAGTTTCATTAAGCTTGAATTGGAGCATAATTCGTGGTTTTAGCATCGTTTTAGGTGATTTGAGGTTTCAAATAAGTTCGTATGATGTTTTAGGACTTGTTGGTATATTTGGTTCAGGTCCCGAGAGCCTCAGGTGAGTTTCGGATGGTTAATGGATCAAAAGTTGGACTTAAAAAGCTGCTGCAATTTTCCCATCTGCTGGATATTCTGGGCTGCGATCGAGCCCAGATATCGAGCCCAGGGTTGACGGCCTGAGTCGAAGCCAGGGACGAGGCTCAGTATCAAAGCCACGATCGAAGGTCCAGCTCGAGGGCCATGATCGAAGGCAAGGCTCGAGAGCCAAAAGCAAGACCAAAGATCGAGGGTCACGATTGAAGTCCCAGGCCGGATGCCATGATCGAGGTCATAACCGAGTCCCAAGCTCGAGGCCATGACCAAAGCCCAGGCTCGAGGGCCACGATCGAAGCCACGATCGAGGTCCAATTCCAAAGGCTGCCTCGGCAGTTTATAAAAGAGGACATTCGTCCCATTTGGCATTTTTGACGAACTTGAGCTTAAGCAGAGGCGACTTTTGACAGATTTTCAAGGGAAAAACAATGGGGTAAGTGATTCTAACTCGTATTTGGTCTACATATACAGGTATATCATTGTTGTCACCATAAATTAGTGTTTTCAGATTTAAATTTGGGAACATTTTAGAAATCTCATAGAAACGAATATTTGAGATTTCAGTATCGATTCGGAGTCGGATTTGAGTGAAACTGGTATGGTTGGACTCGTAATTGAATGGGTTGTCAGATTTCGTAACATTCGCTGGATTCTGAGATATGGGCCCCACGAACGAATGTTTAATTAATTTCGGGATTTTATTGAAAATGTAGTAATTTCTTATAGAATTGATTCCTATAAATTTTAGTGATTGTATCGAATTATTTTTGGTTAGATTCGAGCCAATCGAAGTTGGATAATCGAGGAAAAGGCCTACTAGTGGATTAAATTGGAGCAAGACGAGGTAAGTCTCTTGTCTAATATTGTGAGGGGAAAATTACCCTATAGGTGATTAAATTAAATAATTATTGCTAATTGTGGGGGCTACGTACGCACGAGGTGACGAGAGTCCATGCGTAGCTACTATTAATGCTAAAGTGCAGGTAGTTTAGGACTCAAAAGCATGAATTACTTGTCTAAATAGTAGTGTTTACTTAATTAAATTATTTGATATATTTATATATATGTTGTGAATTGTTAGATAAAAATATTAAAGGATGAAAATCTCATATGCTTGAATTTCTGCTTAAATTAATTAATTATTAAGAGAAATTATTCATCCTCCCGAATTTATCTTTTAATAAATATACTCTCCTTTCGGAGGTACATAAGAAAATGTCCTCATTTCTTGTGGAGCGGGCCGAACGCCTCGGCAGGATAGATGCATCTATGGATCGTGCCGCACGTCCCTCGGCTGTGTACACGACACTCTGGATCGGGCCGAACGACCTCGACAGAAATCGTGCTTGATAATAATAAAAATTACACGATACTTGGACAGTTTATTGCAGCTTGTAAAGCTATTTGATAAATTTGAAATTTATTGAAATTGAATTGCAGCTTGTAAAGCTATTTGATAAATTGAAAGTTTTTATTGAAATTGAAGGATTTAATTAATAGATTGAAAATTGTTGCATTTGAAGGAGTTTTATTATTTCTGCTAATTGAATAGAATTATTGTTAACTATGTGAATCATGCTAATTTGAATAATTATAATTTATTCCATGTATTATTGATGACCCTTAGTGGGTGTCAAAGTCGGTCATCTCGTCTCTACCACTTCAAGATTAGTCTTGATACTTACTAGGTACACGTTGTTTACGTACTCATGCTACAATTGCTGCACTTTTTGTGTAGGACCTGAGGCAAGTACTAGTGGGGAACCTATCGTCTTACACCCACATTATCCAGGGGCATAGTGGTGAGCTGCCTTTTTGAGCTGTTCTGCAGCTACCAGTGTCTCTCCTTGTATTTTTCATTCTGTCTATTTTTATTTCACACAGTATTTGAGGTTTTGTATAATCTACTAGATGCTCATACACTTGTGGCATCAGGTCTTGGCACACACATTGGTAGAATTTGGTGTCTTATTATTTTTCTTGGATTTAAATTTTATTGATATATGTTTAATATATTAGTTGGCTTGCCTAGCTATAGTGTTGGGCGCCATCACGATCTATAGGTGAAATTGGGTCATGACAGTTGCGGTGTGCAACCCGTTCCCCCATATAAACTTTAAATAAATATATTGCAACGTGCAACCCGATCCCCCATATATATATATATATATATATATATATATATATATATACACACACAACTATTAAATATAATAGAAATACTCCAATAAATACCACGTTCAATAAGAAACTATTAAGCATTAAGGCATACAATAATTATAATTTATTTATGAAACAAACAATGACAAGTTGTAATTAATTGTGGAAATCAGGGAGAAAATAGTCAGTTTAATATTTAATATGCTAAATATCAAATAGCAACTAAGACACATAAGTCAAATAAGCATGTAACAATAAATTCAGGAATTCAAGAATTAATATTTGACCAGGAATATGAGTGAAATAATTAATATAATAATTAATTAATGATTTAAAACGATTTATGTTTTTTCAAGTAATTATGCAAACAATTAATTTGGCGATGTATAGACACTCGTCACCTTGCCTATACGTCATTACATGTATCTCACATAACAAATAATTTAAGGGTTCTATTCTCTCAAGTCAAGGTTAACCACGACACTTACCTCGCTTTGCAACCAAATTTCAAGAATCCAATAAACCTTTGCCTTGCGAATTCGTGTCCGAAATCCTCAAATCTAGTTATAAACAATTCAATATACTCAATACGAATCGTAGGAATTAATTCCATATGAATTTACAAATTTTCCAGATAAAAATCCGAAATTTATTTTAAAAATCAATAGTGGGACCCACGTCTCGAATCCCCAAAAACTTACGAAATCCGAACACCCGTTCTGATATGAGTTCAATCATATAAAAATTATCGAATTCCGACATCAGATTGGCTTTCAAATCTTCATTTTATATTTTTGGAAGAGTTTATAAAAATCCGATTTTTCTTCCATAAATTCACGGATTCATGATGTAAATGAGTATGGAATCATGAAATATAATCAATATAGGATAAGGAACACTTACCCCAATGTTTTCTCGTAAAAATCACCCAAAATCATCTTACCCGATCTCAAAATTGAAAATGATGGAAAATGAGTCGAAATCCCATTTCGAGAACTTAAGTTCTGTTTGCTCAGATTTTTACTCATCGCGATCGCGAACATTCACACGCGATCGCGAAGAACAATTTTTTTTCCACTGCCCAAATTAACTCTACGCGATCGTAGACATATTCCCGCGATCGCGATGCACAACTTCACAGACCTACGCGATCGCGGACTAGCCCATGCGATCGCGAAGCACACGATTCCAACTCTACGCGATCGCAGCCCTCACCACGCGTTCACGAGCCACAAACTCCTAGAGCTACGCGATCGCATCCCTCTTCAGGCGATCGCGTAGAACAAAACTCAGTAGGCCCTCAGTTAACCCTACACGATCGCGGATATCCCCACGTGATCGCATATAACAAAACTCCACTGCCCAGCTAAGCCTACACGATCGCAGACATATTCACGCGATCGCGTAGAAGGAAAATAGAATCAGATATCAGAAAATTTCAGTAGCTGTTCAAGTCCAAATTTTTGATCTGTTAACCATCCGAAACTCACCCGAGCCCTCGGGGCTCCAAACCAAACATGCACACAAGTCCGACAACCTCATACGAACTCGCTCGCGTGATCAAAACACCAATTTACCACCTAGAATTATGAATCAGACACCAAATCAAATGAAATTTTTATGAAAACTTTAAAACTTCTATTTTCACAACCGAACGTCCGAATCACGTCAAATCAATTCCGTTTCTCACCAAATTCGACAGACAAGTCATAAATGACATAAAAGACCTATTAATATTTTCAAAACTCGAATCCTACCCCGATATCAATAAAAGTTAATTTGTGGTCAAACTTTGAAATCTTTAAGCCTTTAGGCTTCTAGTTTTCGCCATTTGACGATAATTCAAGTAAGGGACCTCCAAATTAAATTCTGGGCATACGTCCAAGTCCCAAATCATGATACAGACCTACCGAAACTGTTAAAACACTGATCCGAGTCCGTTTGTTCAAAATATTGACCAAAGTCAACTCAGTTGAGTTTTAAAGCTCTATTTCACATTTTAATCAATTTTTCACATAAATATTTTCCGAATAATTATACGGACTATGCACGCAAGTCGGGAAATAATAAATAGTGCTTTTCAATGTCTTAGAACACTGAAATAATTATTAAATTTAATAATGACCTTTTGGGTCATCGCAGATATGCTTGTGAAAAGTTGTGTCCAAAAGAGATATATATTACTTAGATTAGGATCAAGAATTAGACTGGCCCAAAATACTTCTTTCCTATTCCATTTCATACTAATTTAACAAAAATAATAACAAGGGTGCTCAACATAACAAAACCACGTCACCTCCTTATAAATATGATCACAATGTATAATAAGCAATTTTCAAATATCGTCAAATTCTAGTTTAGAAAGTCCGAAATAAAATCTATCCTCATTAGATAGACGGGAAATTGAGAATATAAATGTAACGACCCAATCGGTCGTTTGACTTTTAGAATTACGTTCCCCTAAATAAAATTTCTTGTATGTGTTTTAAATGATTTATGACTTGCGGGGATGGTTGGTTCGGGATTTGGAAGTGTTTGGGTTGAAATCGGAACATTTGGTTATTTAAGATGGCTTTAAAAGGCCAAGTTTGACTTTGGTCAACATTTTGAGAAAATGACCCCGGAATAGAATTTTCATGATTCCAACAGCTCCGTATGGTGATTTTGGACTTAGAAGCGTGTTCGGAATTTTATTTGGAAGTCCGTAGTTAAATACAACTTGAAATGGCTAAAATAAGAATTTAAGGTTGGAAGTTTGACCGGAGAGTTGACTTTTTGATATCGGGGTCAGAATCTAATTTCGAAACTTTTCATAGCTCTGTTATGTCATTTATGACTTGTGTGCAAATTTTGAGGTCAATCGGAGTTGATTTGATAGGTTTCGTCATCGAATGTAGAAGTTGGAAATTTTAAGTTTCATTAAGCTTGAATTGGAGCATAATTCATGGTTTTAGCGTCGTTTTATGTGATTTGAGATTTTAAATAAGTTCGTATGATATTTTAAGACTTGTTGGTATAATTGGTTGAGGTCCCGAGGGACTCGGGTGAGTTTCGGATGGTTAACAGATCAAAAATATGACTTAAAAATGCTAGTGCAATTTTTCCTTATGTTGGATATTTTTGGGCTGTGATCGAGCCCAGCTATCGAGCCCATGGTCGACGGCCTGAGGCGAAGCCAGGGACGAGGCTCAATATTGAAGGTCCAGCTCGAGGGCCATGATCGAAGGCAATGCTCGAGGGCCATGATCGAGACCCAAGATCGAGGGTCACAATCGAAGGCTCAGGCTCGATGCCATGATCAAGGCTATGATCGAAGGACCAGACTCGATGCCATAATGAAGGCCATGACCGAGGTTCAGGCTTGAGCCTGTGATCGAAGCCACGATCGAGGCCTAGGCTCGAAGGCCATGATCGAAGCCACGATCGAGGCCCAGTTCGAGGCCCAATTCCGAAGGCTGCCTAGATAGTTTTATAAAAAGAAGGCATTCGTCCCATTCGCCATCTTTAACAAATTGGAGCTTGAGTAGAGGCGATTTTGGATAGATTTTCAAGGAAATACATTGGAGTAAGTGATTCTAACTTGTATTTGGTCTATAAAAACAAATATATCATTGTTCTCATCATTTAATTAGTGTTTTGAGATTGAAATTTTGGAATTTTTTAGAAATCTCATAGAAACAAATTTTTGAGATTTCGGTATCGATTCGGAGTCGGATTTGAGTGAAACTGGTATGGTTGGACTCGTAAATGAATGGATTATCCGATTTTATAACTTTTGCCGGATTCCGAGACGTGGGCCCCTCAGACGAAGTTTTAATTAATTTCGGGATTTTATTGAAAATGTAGTATTTTCTTATAGAATTGATTCCTATAAATTTTAATGATTGTATCGAAATATTTTGGCTATATTCGAGCCAGACGGAGTTGGATAATCGAGAAAAGGGTCTATTAGTGGATTAAATTGGAGCTAGACGAGGTAAGTCTCTTGTCTAATCTTGTGAGGGGAAAATTACCTCATAGGTGATTAAAATTAAATAATTGTTGCTAATTGTGGGGGTTACGTACGCACGAGACGACGAGAGTCCGTGCGTAGCTACTATTAATGCTAAAGTCCGGGTAGTTTAGGACTCAAAGCATGAATTATTTGTGTAAATTTTATTCTTTGTTTAATTAATATTATTTGATATATATATATATATATATATTGTGAATTGTTAGATAAAAATATTAAAGGATGGAAATCTCATATACTTGATTTGTTTTTGTTTAAAGTAATTAATTGTTAAGAGAAATTGTTCTTCCTCCTGAATTTATCTTATAACAAATATACTCTCATTCCGGAGGTACATAAGAAAATGTCCTCCTTTCTTGTGGAGCGGGCCGAACGCCTCGGCATGATAGATGCATCTATGGATCGTTTCGCACGTCCCTCGGCAATGTACACGACACTCTGGATTGGGCCAAACGACCTCGGCAGAAATCATGCTTAATAATAATAATTACATGATACCTTAATAGTTTATTTCAGCTTGCGAAGCTAATTGATAAATTGAAGAATCCTTGGAATTTAATGAATTATTATTCCTTCTTATTAAGGAATTAATTGTTATTTATGTAAATGAGATTAATTGATAAATTGAAAATTATTTGAATTTAAGGAATTTAATTAATATATGGAGAATTGTTGCATTTGAAGGAATTTGATTATTTCTGCTGGTTAAATACATTATTCTAAATCCTGTGAATCATGCTGATTTAGATATTCTAGTTTTATTTCAATTATTATTATTGACACATAGTGAGTGTCAAAGTCGGCTATCTCGTCTCTACCATTTCGAGATTAGGCTTGATACTTACTGGGTACACATTGTTTTTGTACTCATACTGCACTTACTGTACCTTTTATTGTGCAGGTACATATATGAATAGCGGCCTTGTGGGCGCAGAGGTATGGTTAATAATTGTAGGGACATAGGTGAGCTACATTCTATATTATGATCCGCAGCTAACAGAATCTCCTTCAGAGTTATTATATTTTCCTGTCTGATTTGGATTCTGGACAGATGCTGTATTTTATTTTAATTTCCTAGTAAATGCTCATGCACTTGTGACACTGGGTTTTGGGAATGGTTGTGAATTGTTTAGAAATTTAGTTGCTAAAAATATTTATCATTTACTCTATGAGTTTTATCTTTACTATTTCATTGAAGAAATTTGTATTTCAAAAATACTAAAATGGGTAATTAAATTAATTAATTATGGTTGGCTTGCCTGACAGTGGTGTCCGGCGCCATCACGGCCTTGTTGGATTTTGGGTCGTGACAATATGGTATCAGAGCACTAGGTTCACGTAGGTCTCACGAGTCATGAGCAAGTCTAGTAGAGTCTTGCGGATCGGTACAGAGACATCCGTGCTTATCTTCGAGAGGCTACATGGTTGTTAGGAATACTTCCCTTTTTGATTCCTCATCGTGCGGTTCCATTCCTTTGAGGCCTATGCCTACATTTCCTTCATATTCAATCTTATACGATGTGAAGCGCTTGTTATACATTGGGGATCAAGGAAATTTTTAATGGTACTTCAGATGTAGTACATAATGCTTCTCCCTGTGTAATTAATTGGACAATTGTCATTGCCTTGCGAAAGGTCGCTCTGTCATTTCAAATTAAGTATCAGTACTACCTAAGGTTTTGAGATTTGGCATTGATTGTTATGACGATTCGTGCATTGTTATCGCACTGTGTTTATGAAATGGTAAACTGCCTGTCTATGTGTCAGGGAAGTAAACAACTTGAAAGAAGGTTTTCTCAGTACATGATTCAGAGGTTCCATGTTTTAATTCCATCGGAGAAAAGGCAATCGGACTATGAATGTTCAGGTTTGGGGTTGATGGAGTAACGAAGCTTGATATTTTCGAGTGTGGTAGAGTTCTCAATTTTGATGTGGTGTCATCGCCTTGT
>AWOL01S0007269.1:77885-92546 GCA_000715115.1 Nicotiana otophora
CGTTAGAGATCGTGGTGTGCAGTGATTCAGGATCGAAGCAGCATTCCTAGTATTGATGTCTCCAGAAGGATGATCGTCAGAAAGGTTTAAAGCTGGTAATGAGCTATTGGTTCAAGTGCTACAGAGACGGATTTTGAGTTAGGGCAACAACTGGGCAGCGAATGATGAGGAAGGACATATGGAAGGTGCCTTGTGGTGGTTAGGTTCCGAAAAGGCCAAGTGTAAGAAAACAGAAGTAGAGTAGTTGCTTAAAGGAGACGGTTGACCAAAGTGGGAGAGTGGCAAGGTAGCCTACGGGTTGTGTTGTAGGATAGCCACACGCCTTGGGGGGAAGTTTGAGTGATTTGGGATTCATGGTGGACAGTGACTAGGTCTATGGACTTAATTTAGAATATTGGCTGCTATATTGAGGAAGATTGGATATAACATGAGGGAGTTGCTTGATATGAAGAAGGATACAACATGACTTTAGATTGGAATGTATTTCGCACCTTTAGTTGACGTCCATGCGGAGTGAACGGACTGGTGCAGCTGGTGAATGAGCTCGGACTCAGGATGATCTACTGATTTCGTAGTAATTACACCCAGTGCAGCGACGTTGGAATATGCCGGCATGTAATTTCCACAGGTGGGTTATCTCTTGTAAGCAGGTTAACGATCGCGCGGTGTTGATGAAGCTTCTATGAAGAATTCTACTGGCTACCCGGTAAAAGATTTAATATGTAAATGTGGCTAGTGGTTCGGAGTGTTTATTAAAGGTTAATAGAAGGATTTTGAAACAATTTGGCGAGTAGCGTGTGCATGATCATGTCAACGATGAAGAAAGAATCTTGGTGGATTCCGAAATTTTGTAATTGTAGCTTCAAGCTAAGTGGGAGAGCCCCACCGTCTATGACTGGATTGAGTAGTGTCAACTTGTGCGGTTTATGGTTATCAGTGTATTGGTGGGTCATTACGACTAAGAAAAGAAAACATCGATGGTAGCACGGATAGGTGCACGAGGTACTTAACACTGATTTTGGATAACTCCGGAACATACCTTAGCACGTTCGAGGACGAACGTATATTTAAGTGGGAGAGAATGTAATGACCCAACCGGTCATTTGACTTTTAGAACCCCGTTACCCTAAATACAACTTCCTGTATATGCTTTAAATGATTTATGACTTGCGAGGATGGTTGGTTTGGGATTTGAAAGTGTTTGGGTTGAAATCGGAACATTTGATTATTTAAGATGGCTTTAAAAGGCCAAGTTTGACTTCGGTCAATATTTTGAGAAAATGACTCCGGAATAGAATTTTATCAATTCCAACAGCTCCGTATGGTAATTTTGGACTTAGGAGCGTGTTCGGAATTTTATTTGGAAGTCCGTAGTTAAATATGGCTTGAAATGGCTAAAATAAGAATTTAAGCTTGGAAGTTTGACCGGGGAGTTGACTTTTTGATATCGGGTTCGGAATTCAGTTTCAATATTTTTCATAGCTCCGTTATGTCATTTATGACTTGTTTGCAAAATGTGAGGTCAATCGGAGTTGATTTGATAGGTTTCGTCATCGAATGTAGAAGTTGAAAATTTTAAGTTTCATTAAGCTTGAATTGGAGCATAATTCATGGTTTTAGCGTCGTTTTATGTGATTTGAGGTTTCAAATACGTTCGTATGATGGTTTAGGACTTGTTGGTATAATTGGTTGAGGTCCCGAGGGCCTCGGGTGAGTTTCAGATGGTTAACGGATCAAAAATATGACTTAAAAAGCTGCTGCAATATTTCCTTCTGCTGGATATTTTTGGGCTGTGATCGAGCCCAGATATCGAGCCCAGGGTCGACGGCCTGAGGCGAAGCCAGGGACCAGGCTCAGTATCGAAGCCAAGATCCAAGGTCCAGCTCGAGGGCCATGATCGAAGGCAATGCTCGAGGGCCATGATGGAGACCCAAGAACGAGGGTCACAATCGAAGGCTCAGGCTCGATGCCATGATCAAGGCTATGATCGAAGGACCAGGCTCGATGCCATAATCGAGGCCATGACCGAGGTTCAGGCTCGGGCCTATGAGTGAAGCCACGATCGAGGCCTAGGCTCGAGGGCCATGATCGAAGCCACGATCGAGGCCTAGGCTCGAGGGCCATGATCGAAGCCACGATCGAGGCCCAGTTCGAGGTCCAATTCCGAAGGCTGCCTAGGCAGTTTTATAAAAAGAAAGCATTCGTCTCATTCGCCATTTTTAACAAATTGGACCTTGAGCAAAGGCTATTTTGGATAGATTTTCAAGGAAAGACATTGGGGTACGTGATTCTAACTTGGATTTGGTCTATAAACACAAATATATCATTGTTCTCATCATTTAATTAGTGTTTTGAGATTGAAATTTTGGATTTGTTTAGAAATCTCATAGAAATGAATTTTTGTGATTTCGGCATCGATTCAGAGTGGGATTTGAGTGAAACTGGTATGGTTGGACTCGTAATTGAATGGGTTGTCGGATTTCGTAACTTTTGTCAGATTCCGAGATGTGGGCCCCACAGACGAATTTTTAATTAATTTCGGGATTTTATTGAAAATGTAGTATTTTCTTATAGAATTGATTCCTATAAATTTTAATGATTATATCAAATTATTTTGGCTAGATTCGAGTCAGACATAGTTGGATAATCGAGGAAAGGGTCTACTAGTGGATTAAATTGGAGCAAGACGAGGTAAGTCTCTTGTCTAATCTTGTGAGGGGAAAATTACCTCATAGGTGATTAAAATTAAATAATTGTTGCTAATTGTTGGGGCTACGTACACACGAGACGACGAGAGTCCGTGCGTAGCTACTATTAATGCTAAAGTTCGGGTAGTTTAGGACTTAAAGCATGAATTACTTGTGTAAATTGTATTCTTTGTTTAATTAATATATATATGTATATATATATTGTGAATTGTTAGATAAAAATATTAAAGGACGAAAATCTCATATACTTGATTTTATTTTTGTTTAAACTAATTAATTGTTAAGAGAAATTGTTCTTCCTCCTGAATTTATCATATAAAATATATACTGTAACGACCCGACTGGTCGTTTTGAGCATTCACGCTCCTTTCAAATTTTTAAAGTCTTTAATAACTTCCTATGAGGTATTATGACTTGTGTGAATTGTCGATTTTAATTTTTAAGGTATTTCGGAAGTTAGCTTGGAAGAATGAATTTTCATGTTGGAAATTTAGTTGAAAAGGTTGACCGGATGTTGACGTATGTGTAGTGAACCGAAGAATTTTTGCTAAGAAAATCAAGGTTTTGTGGTGTCGAGGTAAATCAGTTAGTACAAAGGTTGTAGATGCATCGATGTGTAAAGGAAAATTTTGTCGGAAAAGGGTCATTTCTGCGATCAGTATGCGGTCGCAGAATCACTCTGCGGACCGCATAATGGTCGCAAAGTGGACCAGGAGAGGGGCAAGATTTGAGGAAAAATTTGCGTTGCACTATGCGACCGTAGGCCTGTTTTGCGGTGCATTATGCGACCGCAAAACAAGTATGCGGACCGCATAATGGTCGCAAAGTGGACCAGGAGAGGGGCAAGATTTGAGGAAAAATTTGCGTTGCACTATGCGACCGTAGGCCTGTTTTGCGGTGCATTATGCGACCGCAAAACAAGTATGCGGACCGCATAATGGTCGCAAAGTGGACCAGGAGAGGGGCAAGATTTGAGGAAAAATTTGCGTTGCACTATGCGACCGTAGGCCTGTTTTGCGGTGCATTATGCGACCGCAAAACAAGTATGCGGACCGCATAATGGTCGCAAAGTGGACCAGGAGAGGGGCAAGATTTGAGGAAAAATTTGCGTTGCACTATGCGACCGTAGGCCTGTTTTGCGGTGCATTATGCGACCGCAAAACAAGTATGCGGACCGCATAATGGTCGCAAAGTGGACCAGGAGAGGGGCAAGATTTGAGGAAAAATTTGCGTTGCACTATGCGACCGTAGGCCTGTTTTGCGGTGCATTATGCGACCGCAAAACAAGTATGCGGACCGCATAATGGTCGCAAAGTGGACCAGGAGAGGGGCAAGATTTGAGGAAAAATTTGCGTTGCACTATGCGACCGTAGGCCTGTTTTGCGGTGCATTATGCGACCGCAAAACAAGTATGCGGACCGCATAATGGTCGCAAAGTGGACCAGGAGAGGGGCAAGATTTGAGGAAAAATTTGCGTTGCACTATGCGACCGTAGGCCTGTTTTGCGGTGCATTATGCGACCGCAAAACAAGTATGCGGACCGCATAATGACCGCAGACCGGGTCAGTAACGCGCAACTCTGGAGGCCAAATTATGCGGCGGATATGCGGACCGCATACCTGTTATGCGAACGCATAATTGCATCGGAGCTTCCATTCTTTCTAATTGTTTTACCCGACCCAACTTCGATTTATAGCCCTTGAAGCTCATTTTTGAGCCAAAATCTGATATTTTAGAGAGAGGTGAGAGCATTTTAGAGAGAGAGAGTGAAGACTTAGCCATTTATCCATCAATTCTTGTTCAAGGTTTGAAGATTTCACAAGGGTCTTGCTAGGGCTTCAAAGAGGTAAGAATTTCTTTCCCTAATTTTTCAATTTCGGGTTTGGAGTAAAGATGGGTGATTAATAGTATGATTCTTGGGTGTAGAGTATTATGTATACATACCAATAAGGTTGTGGAAAGATTGTGAAGTTCAAATGGGTAAGGATTGGGTTGAAAATGGTAGAAATCTTCATGGATTTTAATTGAAGATTTGAGGGTCGAGTTAATGTCGGATTTTGGTGAAATTTATATGGTTGGACTCGTGGTTGGATGAGCGTTCATATTTTGTAACTTTTGTCGGGTTCCGATATGTGGGCCCCACAGGCGATTTTTGAGTTAATTTATGATTTTATTGGAAAATTTAGTATCTCCTTATGGAATTAATTACAATAATTGGTATTGACTGAATCGAATTAATTATGGCTAGATACGAGGCTTTCGTAGATCAATTCTCTTGGAAAGGACATAGCGGAATAAAAAATTACACGGGTTGAGGTAAGTAACAAGTATAAATCTGGTCCTGAGGATATGAAATCCCGAATTTTGGTATCATGTGATTATTTTGGAGGTGGCGCACATGCTAGGTGACGGGCATGTGGGCATGCACCGAGGGGATTGTGACTTGGTCCGTCCCAGAAAAACTGTAAAGTTGAATAATTTATTGTTAGTTATATGATCTCTATGTGTTGAATAAATTTGACTATAAATCATGTTAGAAATCATGCTTAGGCCATGTTATAGTACTGTTGAAACCCGTAGAGGCTGCGTACTTGTTGAAATATTTGCTAATTGTTGTCTTGTACTCAGTCATGATTTTTCCTGCGTATTATACCTCAGTCTTTCTAGATATTTGTTGATATACTATGTTATCTTTGTTTGGGCCGATCTTTGTGATTTTCGAGAACCCGAGAGACTTGAGAGGTTGAGGACTGAGTAAGGCCGAGGGCCTGTCGGTGAGGTAAGGATATTATGGCACGTGAGTTGTCTGTATAGGATATTATAGCACATGAGTTGTCTGTGCAGTACGTGAGTTGTCCGTGCATATTATGGCGCTTGGGCTGTAGGAGCCCCTCCGGAGTCTGTACACCCCCAGTGAGTGCGGGTACCCATTGAGTGTGAGTGCTGAGGTTTGAGAGCCGAGTTGTTGAGCTGTTGTGATGAGTTGAGTGACTGTTGCCGGAGAGGCTGTACTTGCTTTGCATTTGTTGTTGCACTTGGTTGCTATCTGTTATTGTTGTCAAATCTATGAAAGATTTTATATCCAGATTACATGAACTTGAACTGTATAAAATTGATTTGACTTAAACTGCCGGATTTGAAAGTATGTATATTCTTTGCTGGAACTACTGAAAGTGAATTATGACTGTGTAACTCGTCATTATCTTCAGTTCCTTAGTTATTATTTTTACTTGCTGAGTTGGTTGTACTCATACTACACCCTGCACTTCGTATGCAGATCTAGTTGTTCCTGAACATAGTGGGTGTTGATCATTTCGCGCAGTTAATTTTCAGGAGATTTTGAGGTAGCTGCCGTGTTTCGCAGACCTTGTCTCTTCTTCCTTATCTCCTTGTTTATTGTATTTAGTCTCGGACTATTATAGACCGTATTTTTCAGACTTGTATTCAGATTAGATGCTCATGTACTCAGTGACACCAGGTTTTGGGAGTGGTTGTATCAGTAATTATAGGATTTATGGATTTTATTGAAATATTATATTTTCAAACTTAAGAGAAATTGTGGTTTATTAAGATTTTCGGCTTGCCTAGTATTGAGATAGGCGCCATCACGACAAGTGAGATTTTGGGTCGTGACATATACTCTCATTACGGAGGTACATAAGAAAATGTCCTCCTTTCTTATGGAGCGGGCCGAACGCCTCGGCAGGATAGATGCATCTATGGATCGTGTCGTACGTCCCTCGGCAGTGTACTCTAGATCGGGCCGAACGACCTCGACAGAAATCGTGCTTAATAATAATAGTTGCACGATACCTTAATAGTTTATTTCAGCTTGCGAAGCTAATTGATAAATTGGAGAATCCTTGGAATTTAATGAATTATTATTCCTGCTTGTTAAGAAATTAATTATTATTTCTGTAAATGAGATTAATTGATAAATTGAAAATTATTTGAATTTAAGGAATTTAATTAATATATTGAGAATTGTTGCATTTGAAGGAATTTGATTATTTCTGCTGGTTAAATAAATTATTGTAAATCTTGTGAATTATGTTGATTTAGATATTCTAGTTTTATTTCAATTACTATTATTGACTCATAGTGATTGTCAAAGTCGGCTATCTCATCTCTACCACTTCGAGATTAGGTTTGATACTTACTAGGCACGCGTTGTTTTCGTACTCATACTGCACTTACTGTACCTTTTATTATGCAACTACATATATGAATAGCGGCCTTGTGGGCGCAGAGGTGTGGTTAATAATTGTGGGGACATATGTGAGCTGCATTCTATATTACGATCCACAGCTAACAGAGTCTCCTTCAGAGTTATTATATTTTCCTGTCTGATTTGTATTCTGGACAAATGCTGTATTTTATTTTAATTCCCTAGTAAATGCTCATGCACTTGTGACACCGGATTTTGGGAATGGTTGTGAATTATTTAGAAATTTAGTTGCTAAAAATATTTATTATTTACTATATAAGTTTTATCTTTACCATTTCATTGAAGAAATTTGTATTTCAAAAATACTAAAATTGGTAATTAAGTTAATTGATTATGGTTGGTTTACCTGACAGTGATGTCCGGCACCATCACGGCCTTGTTAGATTTTGGATCGTGACAATAAATATTAGTCTAGAAACTTTGGAGTATTACATCCGGACACCGCTGCAAGGGATGAAATTGTTCAGGATGAATGTTTAGGTAATAAATCCGCGTAGTGCACTAGAAGGTGTGAGTGAACTCGGCAATAAATCCGCGTAGAAGGTGTGAGTGAACTATGAATTTAGAGAGAATGAAATCAAGACTAAAGTGAGGTTTTCTTGTGGTATATATGGTTTGTGTGTAACATATCTTTTTACATACTAGTTTTAGTGTGCGTGCTTTGCACGTGTATATCGCGTCAATTAGTATAAAACGTATAAAAAAGAATAAATTATTGAAAAATAGCAATTGATGTTAAAATAAATGCGATATTTGTTCAAATGATTACAATAAATGTTATTACATTAATACAATAATTGAATTTAATATCTTCAAAATATATAAAGATGATAAATTTAGTTGAATTAGTTATATAGTAGTTGGAGTTTTGGGATTTTATTAATTATTATATAGATATATGTTATGTTGTTATATCACACACAACATCTCTTTTATTAATGTTATATTCATAATATCATAATACAATAAAATAAAAAATTAATTATTACCTAATTAATTGTTAATTTTTGACAAACGTGTATTTTCAACGCAACTAAGCACACAGTTTTCAGTTGGTATAAATAAAGTATAAAAACTTTATGATAATCATCGTGCAAGGAAGAAATTAGTTTTCTATTTTATTGGACAATACAAAAATAAAATCTAATTTTAATTTATCAAGATTCTAATATAAATATTTTATGTAGAAAAATGAGGTTAAGTTGCTTTATAACAAAAGATATTAAAAGTTTAAAAAACGTGTTCTGCTCTTTTCTTTTTTTCCTTTCTTGGGTTTAGTCTAACATTAATTTTTTTAATTTAAATATTTATATGTATGTTTTTAGCATGTGAAATTTATTCTTTGTAACTTAAGTACATAAAACTCCTTATTTGTTCATTTAAAGGTCATCAAAATTATATATACAATAAGTGAACCTCTTCTTATGTAAGAATATTGGCCAGATTCTTATTGGTCTAAGTCTAAATTCCTTTTATACATATTCATCGAAGACCAAATAAAAGTTAGCATTACCTTAAACTCATTCTGAATAAACTCTGCCATTGACAATTTTGCAATTTTAAAATCATGTTCATTAAGACAATTTTTTAAATTTATAGTTATTTCAAAGTTTCAAGTGTATTAATTTATTTAAAGTTTAAATATTAGTTATAGTTATAATTGTACATAGTATGGATGTAGATTAATTTATTTTTAAAATTAACATTAACAATAATTCTGACTTCTAGAAATGTATACCCAAAGTTAAATCAAAACTCTTTAAAAATAAAAGGAAAAAAATTAACATGCGATGTCTTTTAGGTAATCAATTATTGAAAGTATTTGTAAAAGCAAAAGATACTAAGAATTATATACATTAGAGGCTAAGGATACACATTAAACTCCAAAAGCATGTTTAAAGTCCGCAAGGATATAATGTTGGTTTAAGGAAAGAATTGAAATAAAGTAAATTTTAATTGAATTTAAAGTCCCAAATATTAGGACCTTCTATGTAGTTTAAATAAGGAATTTTGTTTTTAAAAGATTTAGTTGATTTTGAACTCCTAAATATTAGAAAATTAATTAAATAATTATTTTATCTAGTATAAAATCTACTTTTAAAGGGCAAAAAAGGAAAACAACATTCATTAAGGACCTTCATGTTTTTAATATAGTATAGATATAGATTACGTGCGTTTTGTGTGTTCCCCTATGATTGAATATTTAAAAGTTTAACATACATATTATTTAAAATATGTTCGAATGTAAAATAAATTTTTAAAATTATACGTTTCTAAAACGATGAATACTTAATAAAGGAACAGTCACGACCCAATTTCCCCTCCGTATGGGTATCGTGATGGCACCTAGTCTTAGGGACTAGGTAAGCCTAACATTAATTGAAACAACAACATTATTTAAATAGAATCTCTTACAATTCCCAAAAATCGGTAGTACAAGTCATAAGCTTTACACAGTGTTTGCTAGAAAACCTCTAAATACAACTATCCAGAAATAGAAATAAACAGTGCAACATGAAAACTTGAAGGTGACTCCGAAGCCCGCGAACGCAGTAGCAGGTTTACCTTGACTCTCCACAGCAACGACCCACACAACGGCTAACGAACAAATACCTGGATCTACACAAAAATATGCAGAAGTGTAGAATGAACACACCACATCGGTGCCCAGCAAGTATCAAGACTAACCTCGGTGGAGTAGTGACGAGGAACAGTCAAGACACCCACTGGTCTAATAAACTGAACAAGTATAAGTATATGAACAACAGAAATATGATATTTACATAAAGACTATACAATATGGCTCGCAATACAGTAATGGAAATAAGAAAGGAAACAACAAGTATCAGCATAATACCATAAAAAAATAACTCAGAAAAGTAAATGGAACACAACCTACATCCGGAACCATAAATACAACAAAGACAAGTAATAACTCAACAATTACAACCGCTTTTACATCAGGTTTTAGTCATCAAACTCCACGAGGTACCGAACCTCGGACAAATCACAACTCACGGGTCCCAATACCCGAACCCTAACACTTGGCATCCTGTGCCCTCATTACACTTCATAACCGCACTGACGACTCACGTGCGAATAGAGCCATTCTTACATAGAAGGCAAGTAAACAAGGGTGAGCATCTATGCTCAACAATATCAAGAAAACCTCTTACCCGATAAGAGTGCTTAACTACGTGTATGCTTGTGCAAGTGTCCTAACATAGTCCATACCAGGAAATAAGCATAAACAAAAGAATGGATAGCACGTAGAATATTTTCTCACAGCTTTCACAAGATAAAGCTCACACAGGTAAGTGTACCACTACACAAATATCAACAACAAGAATGCCCCCAGGCCATCACAAATCATCACAAATCAATCCCTGACACAACCCACCTTGTCTCGCCACGTGTGCAATAGTAAATTAAATGCCCGCCTTGTCTCGCCACACGTGCATAATAATGTTCCACCGCGGCACGCAACCCGGATCAAACATATCAAATCACATGGAATCGCGAGGGTCTCACCCACAACTCTGAATCACAAGCCGAATACACATCATACCAATTGAAATCTTACGCTAGCTCAATTCTGCCAATAACGTCACAACACTTACTGAACTCTCACCCCGGTAGAGTATCAAATTACAATTCGTAACCAAATTACTCAGAAATCACATCTAAGCTGCCATAATAGACAACATAACTTTACTTCTAGCCTCGAAACTCTCAATAATGAATAGAAACAAACGATAGACACGTGCTACCACTCATAGAGTCTCCCAATAAGGGTAAACACATAAATATAATACTAAGTCATGAACTCACCCATAGATGGGACAACAAATAGGGGAACTCGCCCCGATAAGAAGAACCGAATCAAAATACGAATTGTGCCCCTCTGTAACAAATCAAAAGAATACCTGTATGACATTATCTGGCACAACAACCTCAAGCCTACTATATGAAATACATCAACGGGCTGGGCCTTCCCCTCTTGGGCGCCCTCTACTTGCCTGAATACTCTGCTATGACACACCTTCTGGAGTCTAGGATAACCTCTCACCATATGGCTGGTATCTGTCCACTCGAAGTAACCTCTCTACTGACATGGTTGTGGGAACTGTGCGGTACGGGTACTCTGAGACCCATGAGTACCTGAAACACTGTGCGAAGCCTGAAGTGCAAACTGAACTGGTTGACCCATAAAACCTCTACCATGTCGTACCCTGCCTCCAAAATAAGGACCAGTAGATCTCTCCGGTCTACTAGGCCTTCTCGCCTCCCTGTCCTCTCTCTCCTGATCTCACTTGTACTCTCTCTCATGGCCCCACCTGTCCTCTCTCTCCTGATCCCACATGCCCTCTACACGGCGAACGATCCCTACCACCTGCTGAAACAAAACATCTGACTCTAACTCCCGAGCCATGCTGAACCGAATATCATGCTTGAGTCCCTCAATGAATCTATGGACACACTCTCTAACTATGGAGACCAAAGCAAGTGCATGCCTGGCCAAATCACTGAATTTTATGGCATACTCTGATACTGACATAGTGCCCTAGCGCAACTGCTCAAACTCCGCACGCCATGCATCTTGAAGGGACTGAGGTACAAACTCTCTCAGGAACATCTCTGAAAACTGAACCCATGTAAGTGAAGCCCACTCGGCCGGACTACCCAACTCATATTCTCGCCACCACTGATAAACCGCTCCCTTAAGCTGGAACGTAGTAAAAACAACCCCACTCGTCTCAAAAATACCCATAGTGCGAAGAATGTGATGGCACTCCTCTAGAAAACCATGTGCACCCTCTAAAGCCAAACCACTGAATGTAGGAGGGTTATATTTCTTGAACCTTGCAAGTCTAAGCTGCTCTTCCTCAGATGCTGCTGCCCTGACCATGGGCTGAATTGGAACCACAGACTGTGTCGTCATAACACCTGGAACCTGACCAACATGAACTTGCTGCTCTGGGGCGTTAGCAGCGGAAGTCTGGGTTCCTCCCCCGGTCTGTGAAGTAGCTGGTGCAACTAGAATCTACCCCACCTGAGCCAATGTACCAAACATGCTCAGGAACTGTGCTAAGGTCTCCTGATGTTCGGGGGTAAAGCACGTGCCTCCGGTACCTGCCCCCCAACTGGAACTACTGGCGGCTCCTCAACTGCTGCTCTGGTAGGTGCTCTGGCTGCGACACTTACTCCTTGTCGGCCTCTGCCTCTGCCTCTAGCGATACCTGCTGCGAGTGCAGCGTCATCAGTAACTACCGCTCGTATCCTCACCATCTGTGAGAGAATAGAATGATAAAAGTTCAAATTTCGAGATCAATGAACTCGCACGATAGGAATGAAGGAAGTGAGATTGTCCTAATAGTTCTCCTCTCGCAAATAGCGAGAAGACGCACTGCGTCTACAACTGGACAGGAGCTAGAGCCCCCAGTGACAGCTACGATTAGGGGCAAAGGCCGAGGGCGATGTTGCGCCAAAGGCCGAGGTAGAAATAGAGGTAGAGCTTAGTCCAGAGCTCGAGCATCCGCACCTATTGTAGAACCTTAGGTGGATCTTCAGGAGGAGGTTGCAGTTCAAAATGTATCAATTGGACCAGTTCAAGTCCCAGAAGGTTCATAGCCACTCCAGCAACCCCGCTAGTTGGGGTAGTTCTGCTAGTTATTGCGGCACAGACCAGTGATAGGATGCCATGTCTTTGAGGCCTTATTGAGACTGGATAAGTTTACCAAGATCTTTCCAGTTCACTTCAGTGGTACACTTCCGAGGACCCACATGAGTATCTAGAACGCTGTCATGAGGTGCTGCGGAACATAGGTATAGTTGAGACCAATGGGGTTGATTAGCTGTATTTTAGATGACGGGTTCCGCCAGGAGGTGGTGGAGGGATTATACATTGACTAGACCAGTTGGATCACCTGTACTTACGTGGGAGCAGTTCTCTCAGCTATTTCTGGAGAAGTTCCTTCCTATCACACTGAGGGAAGATTACCGAAAGCAATTTGAGCGTCTACAGCAGGGCAGTATGACTATTACTCAGTATGAGTCCCGTTTAGTGGATTTGGCCCATCATGCTCTCCTTTTACTACCTACTGAGGGAGAGAGACTGAGGAGGTTTATTGAGAGACTCACTCATCCTATCAAACTTAAGATGGCCAAGGAGACCGGGAGTGAGATTTCTTTTCAGGCGACTACTAATGTCGCGAAAAAGATCGAGATGTTTCTTGCACAGCAGAGAGGACAGAGGTCTGATAAGAGGCCTCGTCAGTTAGGTAGTTTCAGTGGTACCTCGTCTAGAGACAGGGGTACTTATGCCAGGGGTCAGGTACCTAGAGGTGGAGGTCAGACCGTTAGAGATGGAGGACAAGCGGGTAGAAGGCATCCTATAGGTGGAGACCCAGCCGTTGTTATATTTTTTTATGGTATGGCGAAGGTCGTTACATCAAATGGTGTCGTTATGGGTACAACCTCAATTTAAAATATAGGAATAATTTCCTTAACTTGATTCGATTCTGAGTGTCAAGACGAGTCCTCCTATTGTGCTTCACGTATGTGAAAGCTTCGTAATTCTATAATCTACTTATGTGTTTACTCCTGATAGGAGATTCTATGGAGATAACTATGCCTATAATTCCATGTAGGTCACTAATAAGAACTGTGAGGCTATATGTGGCTTTCTGTTACTCATTTCGGTAAGTTTTGATGTGATTTACGGATAATTAATTACAAATTATGAATTATATGCCCTATTGGTGTGAGGTTCATTATTTGTTGTGATTTTGTGTAACCAAAATTATTTAAAAGGAGAAAAATGAAAATTTTCGATTGGCATGATATGCGTATTACTTGTGATTCAGAACTGAGGACAAGATCCTCCCTTTTTAAAAAGAAAATAAATTGATATGTTTAAACCGGGCTACGAGCTGCGGTGGAAGTTATATAAGGACGAGATCCTTGTGATGAAAATTTTGTGTTTAGCTCTCCCTTGTGAAGTTAAATTTGTACTATAGTACTAATAGGGAGTCATGCCTGTTAGGATTATTTGAGAATTCTTTTATGAAATTCTCTGTGCACATTTGCCAAAATTCGTATTTGTAATTATTGAATTTTAACCTACGAAGTAGGTGCTCGCCCAGGTGGCGTTAAATGTTACTCATTAATTCAGGTAAATAATTATGAGGTCTTCATGCCTCGCATCTTGTTATCAGTATTGTGAAGGTTTGCAACGAGATTGTTTTTAACATGAGGTTAATTTGCAGTTCGATAATTGATCATGAACAACTATTAAGAACAAATATCTGTTGCCAAGAATTGATGACTTATTTGATCAGCTTCAGGGTGCCAAGGTATTTTCAAAGAATGATTTGAGATCTGGTTACCATCAATTGAAGATTAGGGCGTCTGATATCCCTAAGACAACTTTTCGGACTCGGTATGGGCATTACGAGTTCCTAGTGATGTCATTTGGGTTAACAAATGCTCCAGCAACATTTATGGATTTGATGAATCGGGTGTTCAAGCCTTATTTGGATTCTTTTGTGGTTGTATTCATTGATGATATCTTGATTTACTCCAGCAGTCCAAAGGTGCATGAGCAGCATCTTCGAAGTGTGCTCCATACCTTGAAGAATAATCAATTATATGCCAAATTTTCAAAATGCGAGTTTTGGTTAGACTCAGTTGCCTTTTTGGGGCATGTTGTATCGGCAGAAGGCA
>AWOL01S0007269.1:98910-167745 GCA_000715115.1 Nicotiana otophora
GATGGGCTTCGTGAATTAATTCTTGAAGAAGCACACAGTTCCAGGTATTCTATTCATCCAGGTACCGCCAAAATGTATCAAGATTTGCGGCAACATTATTGGTGGAGTAGAATGAAAAAGGATATAGTTGCATATATAGCTCGGTGTCTGAACTATCAGCAAGTTAACTACGAGCATCAGAGACCTGGTGGTTTGCTTCAGAAGTTAGAAATTCCTGAGTGGAAGTGGGAGCGTATCACTATGGATTTTGTTGTTAGGCTCCCACGGACTCAGAGAAAATTTGACGCAGTTTGGGTCATTGTGGACAGGTTGACCAAGTCAGCACATTTCATCCCAGTGGCAGTTGCCTATTCTTCAGAGATGTTAGCTGAAAATTACATACGTGAGATTGTCCGCCTTCACGGTGTGCCCGTGTCTATTATTTCGGATCGAGGTACGCAGTTTACCTCACATTTCTGGAGAGCTGTATAGCGTGAGTTAGGCACGCAGGTGGAGTTGAGTACATCATTTCATCCACAGACAAAATGACAGTCAGAGCGCATTATTCAGATATTGAAAGATATGCTCCGCACTTGTGTTATGGACTTTGGAGGTTCTTGGGATCATTTCTTGCCACTTGCGGAGTTTGCTTATAATAATAACTACCAGTCGAGCATTCAGATGGCTCCATATGAGGCATTATACGGAAGGCGATGCCGATCGCCAGTTGGTTGGTTTGAACCGGGAGAAGCTCGGTTGTTGGGTACCGATTTGGAACAGGATGCCTTGGATAAGGTCAAGATTTTTCAGGATCGATTTCACACAGCTCAGTCTAAGCAAAAGAGTTATGCCGACCGAAAATTTCGTGATATTGCATTCATGTTTGGAGAAAGAATATTGCTCCGGGTTTCACCTATGAAAGGTGTAATGAGGTTTGGGAAGAAAGGTAAGTTAAGCCCTTGGTATATCGGACCCTTTGGAATTCTTGAAAGGGTGGGCGAAGTACCCTACAGGCTTGCATTACCACATAGTTTATCAACGGTTCATCTGGTGTTCCATGTGTCTATGCTCCGGAAATATCATGGTGATCCGTCTCATGTGTTATATTTCAGCTCATTCCAATTGGACAAAGATTTGACTTACGAGGGAGTCGGTGGCTATTCCAGCCCGGCATGTCCGACAGTTGAGGTCAAAGAGTTATCCTTCAGTTCGGGTGCAATGGAGAGGTCAGCCGGTAGAGGCATCTACCTGGGAGTTCGAGTCGGACATGCGGAGTAAATATCCACACTTATTCAAAAGCTTAGGTACTTCTTTCTAACTCCGTTCAAGGACGAACATTTATTTTAGAGGTGGAGAATGTGATGACCCAAAATATCATCTTTAAACTTAATAAGTAATTCTGTGTTCTAAGACCTCAAAAAGTACCATTTATCATTTCTCGACTTGCGTGCACAGTCCGTATAATTTTTCGGAAAGTTTTTATGTGAAAAATGGATTAAAATGGGAAATAGAGTTTTAAAATTCAAGTGAGTTGACCTTAATCAACATTTTTAGCAAACGGATCCGAATCGGTGTTTTGACAGTTCTGGTAACTCCGTATCGTGATTTGGGACTTGGGCGTATGTCCGAAATTTAATTTGGAGGTCCCTAGCTCAGGTTATGACCATTTAACGGAACTAGCAATTTAAAGGCTAAATATTCCAAGTTTGACCACGGGGTTGACTTTGTGATATCGGAGCCGGAATCCGATTCTGGAAATTTGAACAGCTTCGTTATGTCATTTATGACTTGTGTGCCAAATTTGAAGTCATTCCGGATTCATTTAATATGTTTTGGCACGAGATTTGCAAATTGAAAGTTTAAAACTCAAAGTTCGAATCGGGGTGTGAATTGTAATTTCAGTGTTGTTTGACGTGATTTTAGAGCCCGAGTCAGTTCGTATTATGTTACAGGACTTGTTTGTATATTCGAGCGGGGTCCCGAGTACCCCGAGAGTGAAACGGATCGAAATCGGAACAAGAACTGGACTTAAGCAAAATCTAAAATTTTTTGTCCTGTTGTAATCGCGCCTGCGGAATTTTGACCACGGGTGCGAGCTCGCAGAAGCGAGACTTCCATCGCAGATGCGTCCTTCGCATGTGCGGCCCTTTTGCGTAGAAGCGGACGTCGCAGGTGCAACATTTTGTCCGCAGATGCGGAACCTCGCCTGGCAGCCCTTTTCGCAGATGCAAGATTTTTCTCGCAGATGCGAGCTCGCATGTGCGAGCCCAGGCACCGCAAATGCGAAAATGCTGGGCAGAATACATAAAATCGTGTCTTAACCATTTTTACTTATTTTTGAGTTTTAAGTCTCAGATTTGGGCGATTTCAAGGGGGATTTTCATGACTTTGAACTGGGTAATTGTTCTTTATCATATAGTGATTGTATTTCACAAATCCATGTCTATATTCATCATTTATTTCGGATTTAGATGGAAGAAATTGGAATTTTTGTAAAATGTTCCAAAAATGAAAAATTTAGATTTGAAGGTCCATTTGATATCGGAATTGGAAAAATTTGGTATGGTTGAACTCGTATCGGAACGGGTGTTTGAATTTCGTAATTTTTTCCAAGATTTGAGATGTGGGTCCCATTACCGAATATTTTAATGAATTTCAGATTTTAATCCGGAAAATTTGTAAATTCATATGGAATTAATTCCTATGATTAGTATTGAATATATTGAATTATTTGTGAATAGATTTGAAGCTTTTGGAGGCAAATTTAAAAGGAAAAGTTGTGGTTGAATAATTGATTGGAATTTGCAAAGCGAGGTAAGTGTCGGGGTTAACCTTGACTTTAGGGAATAGAACCCTTAAATTGTTTGTTTTGTGAATTGCATGTAAACGACATATAGGCGAGGTGACGAGTGTCTATACGTCGTCAAATTAATTGTTTGCCTGCTTACTTGAAAAATCATAAATTATTTTTTTATCATAAATTAATTACTATAATAATTGTTTCTCTCTTATTCCTTGTTAAAATGTTAATTCTTGAATTTCTGCATTAATTGTTACATGCTATTTGAATTATGTGTTTTAATTGTTATTTGACATTTAGCATATCAAATATTAAACTGCCTATTTTCTCCCTGATTTCTATAATAAATTGTTAATTGTCATTGTTTGTTTCATAATTAAATTATAATTGTTGTATACTTGTTGTCTTATGATTTTATATTAGTTGTTGCGTTTATTGGGGAATTTCTTCTATAAGAATTGATTGAAATGGAAATATTGGAGGATCGGGTTGCACGCCGCAAAAGACTTGTTAAAAAGTTAATATTGGAGGATCGGGTTTCACGCCGCAACAGACTTATTAAAAGTTAATATTGGAGGATCGGGTGGCACGCCGCAACAGACTTATTAAAAGTTAATATTGGAGGATCGGGTTGCACGCCGCAACAGACTTATTAAAAGTTAATATTGGAGGATCGGGTTACATGCCGCAACAGACTTATTAAAAGTTAATATTTGAGGATCGGGTTGCACGCTGCAACAGACTTGTTAAAAAGATAATATTGGAGGATCGGGTTGCACGCCGCAACAGACTTATTAAAAGTCAATATTGGGGGATCGGATTGCACGCTGCGACAGACTTATTTAAAAGTCTATATATATACTTGATTGAAATAAATATATGACAGACTTGATTAAAAACGGATATATTGTGAGAGCGGGTCGCACGCTGCAATAGAATTGAATACAAATATACTGTGAGAGCGGGTTGCACGCTGCAATAGAATTGGTTGAAATAATAATGGATTATGATTGCTGGGTTGGTTTCAATTATTATAAATGAGTTACTTAATTTATTTATATTATTTGTTGTTATTATCAATATTGCGTACATGTTAATGTAAGTGAACCGCCTTAGCCTTGTCACTACTTCGTCGAGGTTAGGCTCAGCACTTACCAGTACATGGGTTCAGTTGTACTGATACTACACTCTGCACTTCTTGTGTAGATTTTTGAGTTGGTCCCAGCGGCGTACCATAGACTTGCTCGGATTTCAGCTATTAGAGGAGACTTGAGGTATAACTGCATGGCGTTCGCAGTTCTAAAGTCCCCGTCTATTGTACTTTAGCTGTGTGTTTATTTTCAGACAGCTTTATTTTATTCAGACCTTTATTTGTATTTATTCTAGAAGCTCGTGCACTTGTGATATCAATTATGGGATGGTATTTAGACACCGTTGTTTGATGGATTATTTCATTATATTTCAAACTTTGCTTCCATATTTGTTTTCTTGTTATTAATACATTTAAAAATTATTTTAAAATAGATAATATTATTCTAACGTTGGCTTGCCTAGCAAGTGAAATGTTAGGCGCCATCACAATCCGAAGATAGAAATTTCGGGTCGTGACATGTTCTAACTCTCTGAATCGTATTCCGACCCCAATATCAAAAAGTCCACTTCCGGTCAAAATCTCCAAAAATTTGACTTTCGCCATTTCAAGCCTAAATCAGATACATACCTCAAATTCACAGTCCGAACACGCTCCTAAGTCTAAAATCACCCAACGGAACCGATGGAACTCCATTCCGGAGTCGTCTTCATAATTCCGACCACAGTCAAAATCCTAAGACTTAAGCTTCTATTTTAGGGAATAAGTATCCCAAATCACTCCGAATCACTCGGTAATTGAATTCAACTACGCACGCAAGTCAATCCACATAATACGAAGCTGCTCAGGGCCTTATACTGCCGGACGAGATTTAAATTCTCAAAACGACCGGCCGGATCGTTACAGAACCTTATGTAACATTTTCCTTTTCGACTCCACAATCAAACGGTAGTATACCAGTCAGTTTAGGCTTCTAAAATTAGAAGCCTAGAAAGACTTATATTCAAAATTTTCTTTTCTTTCTTTTTCTGTTTGATAAGCAACAAAGTTTTTGAAATATTCTTACATAAAATAGACAATTTCCTTCATATGCAGTTTTGAAGGATTTGTAATTAAACATAAATTCTAAAATATAAGTTTAGTTAAATATTAGAGTATGATTTTTTTATTTAGGTGCAAAGATCTAGAAAAGTCAAAGTGGTGTATTTATAATAAACACCAAAATTCGCGTCACACAATAAAGTTAAAAAATAAATAAAGAGAATAATAAAATTTTAAAGATTAATTGTTATTACAAATCCAACATAAGTGCGGCTACGGAAGGTAAAATGTTGATTAGCTATGTTAATTTGAATAAGTATTGAATATGAAATTCGCGTCACCGAGTTTTGAGAACTTATTTTCTTGACAAGTAGTTGTAGCTAATGTTTATCTTTAAATTTCTTTCTAATATTTTGTATAACTACATATAATTATGTAAAATAAGAGAAAGAAAAAAACGGACTCCTAAACCTAAAAGAAAGGGAAAGTGCTCGATCAATAAGAATTGTTTATGGAAAATGTGTGATTTTCGTGTACTATTAATATTGGAGTATATATTTTTTTTTATTATATTACATAGTTAAAATAAGGAAAGATTAATACAAAATTTAGTTTATTTCAAAATCCTAAATAATGGAAAAATAAAATGATTATTTTGTCTAATGTGCGGCTGATGTTTAAAGGATAAAAAAGGCGAACGACATTTTGCTAAGGGCATTTGTGCTTTTAATACAGTGTGTGTATATATATATATATATATAAGGTAAAATTTCAATAAATTTAAAGTCCTAAATATTGAGAATATGTACATAAACACATAATCCTAAACCCAAAAGAAGGTAAAAGTGCTTGAAATTTTTACCAATAAAATAAAATTTTCCTGAACCTAAAAGAGGCGAAGGTGGACAGAAAGTTTACCTGAAATATTTATAAGGAATTAATAAATTTGCATCTAACAAAATTATAACGAATTAATCCTTTTCTTGTAAAGAACTAATCGGTTAATTTCCTTTGAAAAACTATTCCTACACCTAAATCAAATTCTCACTTTGTTATAACTTATAACAAAATAAACAACTCCTAAGCCTAAAAGGAACTGAAATTGCTCAAAACTTTTAGCTTGATTACCTAATTTATTAGAATTAATTATAGAAGTGTATGATTATCACGACCCAAAATTCATTAAAAGTCGTGATGGCGCCGGATACCGCCGTCAGGCAAGCAAAAAATAAATAGTTGATTTGGTTCTCATTTTAATATTTTTAAAATCATATTTTCCATCGATTAAATAATAAAAGATGAAATTTACAGTGTAAATAATAATATTCTTAACAATTTCAATAGAGAACAACCCATAATCACCCTAAAACTCGGTGTCACAAGTGCATGAGTATCAACTAGGAATGTAAAATAAAATACAGCATCTGTCCGGAATACATATTTGGACAGGAGAAATATAAATACTCTGAAGGAGACTCTGCCAGCTGCGGGTCGTAATATGGAATGCAGCTCACGTAAGTCCCCGCCTGCATACATGCCTCTGCTCTCACAAGGCCACTAATCACATAAGTATCTGCACAAAAATGTGCAGGAAGTGTAGTATGAGTACGTAATCAACGTGTACCCAGTAAGTATCTAGCCTAACCCCGGAAGAGTAGTAACGGGGGGTCGACATCGACACTACTAGTGGTCTAATATCATCAGGTACAGTAAATAGGTAAGTAAATATGAGGCAGAGTAAATAAATAAGGTAAAGAAGTAATAAATCACGTGGTACAAATCCCCCTTCTTTACGAGGAACTCAAGCCCTCCATTAGAAATTCCCTCCTTAACCGGAGCATATATATAGATATAGTGGATCTCATCAGATAGATCATCATAACTGAAATCGGGAAAACTCACAGATATACTGGCTTCTTGCCAAATATTACGCATGAATCCATGAGGATATAATATAGGAAATGCCGAGGCGTACGGCCCGATCCAACATAAATATTTAAATTGTGCACTGCCGAGGGTCGAACGACACGAACCATAGATGCATCTATTAAACTGCTGAGGTGAACGACCCTCTCCTATGAGAGTGTGGTACATTAATCCTGCCGACGCGATCGGCCCGATCCCATGAGAGTGAAATACATAATCATGCCAAGGCAAACGGCCCAATCCCATTAGAATATGAAGCTTTGACGGGTCCTTGACCCCACTCACGAATAAACGTGTGAATTGTAATTTCTTTAACAAAAACCTTTCAATGAAGTATATATATCACAGAAACATGTCATAAGAGGAGTAAAGTTATTCGGTGACGAATCATGAACTCGTGAAGTCTCTACAATAGCAAGTCTAGTCTCAAGTAGAAATGTAAAACAGAGGAATTTAATAGGCGAGAGAATACTCAAATAGTGCAACTACATCATGATGTGAACCTAAGCCTACTCGGACAATAACATGAATGTAGATACGTACGAGCTCTCGTCGTCTCGCACGTACGTAACCCCCACAACAAGTATCACACATCAACATACAACACCTAGGGGTATTTTTCCCTTCACAGAGTTAGACAGGAGACTTACCTCGCTCCGAAATTTCATAACCGGCTCCAAAGCCTCTCTAACACCTCAAACTGATGCCCGTCGCTCCAAAACTAGTCCAATAAGATACAACCTAATCAAAATATACTATAATACTCATAATTAATCAATTTATAACAATTTCTAACTCCGCTCGAAAAATCGATAAAGCAACCCTCGGGCCCACGTGCCTGGATTCCGAAATCTTTTGAAGATAACCAGTACCCATAACCTCACGAACTCTGTCATGATCCAACATCCCACCACATGCGTCGTGATGGAACTTAGTCTCTAAGACTAGGTAAGAAGTACAATTACATTTCAAGCCTTTTTTAAAAAAAATTAAATAGATAATCAAAACCAACAACGGAAACAAATATGAAAACCTCCCAAGACTGGTAATACTGAGTCACGAACGCTAACTGAATACATAAAATGATCTCAATGATCGAATACTCTATACTGTTTGAATAATAATTAACAGTACAATAAAATAAAAAGACTCCAAGGAACTGCGACGACCAAGCAACTCTACCTTGAATCCTTGCAATCTCACTTTAACTCTGTCAGAGTCAGATAGCTCCAATATGTGGCTCTGCACAAAAATGTGCAGAAGTGTAGTATGAGTGCACCACGGTCGGTACCCGGTAAGTATCAAGACTAACCTCAGTGGAGTAGTGATGAGGTACAGTCAAGACACTCACTAGTCTAATAACCTGTGCAATATAATATACAAAATAATAGAAAATAAATAACAATAAGGGCAACACAAATTAACCAGTGATATGCACATCTGGGCAACAAAAACACCATTAATATCGCTCAATAAATAATAAATATAAGTACATCCAGTTAAATCAAGTCCTTCAAATAAATATCTTTCACATATAATTCTTCTAAATAACTCTCTTTCAAATATAATTTCCTCAAATAAATATCTTTCAAACATAATTCTTTCAATAAATCTCTTTCAAATATAATTTCCTCAAATAAGTATCTTTCAAATATAATTCTTTCAATAAATCGTTTTCAAATATAATGTTCTCAAATAAATATCTTTCAAATGCAATTCTTTCAAATAATATTTTTTTAAAATAAAAATCCTTCCAAATAAATATTTTGAATATAATTCTTTCAATTAAAAGTCACCATGTGATACCCCATTTCATAATCATAAAAAACACGGGTCTCAGCCCTTTTTTATATTTTTCGTAAACACGGATCTCAGCTCACTTTCATATTTCCATGGCCCTTCGTGCCCATAATTAAATCATCATATTTTCCCGGCACCTCGTGCCCACTTTTCATATCATAGCTGCACGGACAATTCACGTGCCAATAATAAAACCACCATATTTTTTCTGGCAACTCGTGCCCACGTTTCATATCCGTTGCGGCGTGCAACCGGATCCCATATAATATTACCTGCCCGGCAATAGTCACATGCTCACAATTTTAACATAAATCAGGCTATTATCAAGTTTACCGAAACAACAAGACAAGTTACACAATATATAAAAATAAACACAAGGAATACCCCAACATCATATGAAAATTACCAACACAATAACTCCACATCATCACATATCACCCATGACAATAGCTACACTTATCTCTCCTATAGCCACCCTTATCACTCCTATAATAGCCTCCCTTATCCCTCCGCCCTAATAATATCAATAGCCACCCATATCGCTCCTATAATAGCCTCCCTTATCACTCCGCCCAGACAATATCCCAACACATATAACAACAGTGAAATGCCATCCTTATGCCCACATAATGTCAACAGTGAAATGTTACCCTTATATCCTCAAAATAATAACTCAATTAACGCAATAATTTACGCGGAATATTATCACGGCAACGTAACAAAATTATTTCATATCACAATTTGCCCAATGGCCACAACCAATTCTAAAGATATAACAAAATTAATTAATTTCACAACAAATAGCCTAAGACTTCACACAATGTATATAAAATCTCAAAATCAATCAACAGAGATAGAAAATAATCAGCATAGGGCAACACCTTCATTAATCCAAATTTTGATAATTATATAAATACCTCTTCTTAAGCTCATTTAATTAATTATTTGCAGAGGGAAAATCCATAATGAAATTAAATTCCAAGAAATATCAAACCATCAAACTCACAAAATTCACATAAATATACAGGTAACATTCACATCAATTGTCATATAAAAACAAATTCAATAGATGCGAATTGAGGCATGGCAAATAGATGATTAAATAATGCCAACATTTATTCAATTTACTACATAATATACCCAAAACTTTAACTCAATAAATTTTTCACATATAAGCCCGAGTACGTACTCGTCACCTCGCGTACACGGCTTTTAACATTTCACAAATGGCACATAAGACTCGATGCCTAAGGGGTAATTCCTCCACTCAAGGTTAGGCAAGATACTTACCTCGACGAAACTAAACTGATACTTTAAATGATCTTCGCGAGTGAAGCCACCTCCGGACTGCTCAAATCTGAAATTCGCCCCTTCATAATACTACGATGGTCCACCACACTAAGCAAATTTCAATCTACAACAACGCAACACAATTACGCCAATATTTGCAAGATTTCTATACTTTAAGTCATTTAGACATTTATCAAACATCTAATGTACATATTTTTCTACAACCTCCTTTAATGGAATTTCTTCACTAACAATCACCTTCCACATAAATGATTGATCTCACAATCGTCTCTAGGTCATCCACAACTTCCCTTAGCATATGCATGCCCAACAATTTACTCCCAACCCACAAATCTTATCCATTAATTCATTTTAAAATCTCTACAATACCAACACACCTAGGTTGGGCACTTATTGCTTCCAATCACTATCCCATAAGTCCTAACACATATTTCGTACATAAATAATCACCATGAATTAGTTAGAGGTAGTAGACATACCCTGTGGACCAATTCTTGAAAGACAACCTTTGATGAACAAGACACTTGAGCTTCTTCCTCTCTCTAGAACACTCTCGTTTCTCTCTAAATATATCAGGTTTTAGCTCAAAAATGACTTAACCCCTCTTACTACCCGGCCTTGGGGGATATTAAATGAGCTCCTACGTGCACGACCGTGCACCTGGGCAAGTGGCCGTGCATCCGGCCGCGCACCTGAGGCAGAAAGTCTCAAATTGCGCGGCCGCGCATCTGGGCGCGCATATGACATAGGTTTAGTAAAATGGCCATAACGTTCTGTATACATATCCAAACAACGAACTGTTTGTGCGTTGGAAACTAGACTCAAAGGGCTTTAATTTGATAGGTTATACACCATATAACTCTTCATATCTTGAGAGTTATGCTCGTGTGAAGTTAGGTCTTGTGCGAACTCACTTGAAACCTTATCCCATTGTATACTTTTCAACTTGATTTAGCCTTAGGGCTATTCTTAGACCATAAACCATTCTTAATGTACCTCATACATATATTATCATGATCAATTGATATCACTCAAATTATTAGTCTTGTTCATACACGAATTAATATAATTAGCACCCGCCAATCTTCTTAATGGTTTTAAAATACTTCAAAATTTTTAGGGGTGCTACAAACTCAAATAAATGATTTAGTTCCAATTCCATGCCCAAATTCGTGGTCAAAATCCAAAAATATAAATTTCTAGGTTGCTTTCAAAATCCCACAATTTCTATCAATTTTCATGCTTGAATCCATGTAAACACCATGTATTTAACTCATATTGTGATGAAATCACTTACCACATTATAGTTGATGAAGATGGTACTCCAAACCTTAGTCATACAGAATTTCTGCAAGTCCAGGCACCATCAAATGCAAGTCTCAGATTTTTATCCATACACAAGTCCGGAGAAATTCTCAATTGCTATATATAAACCTCGGACCTATTGGAACTTTCTCGAGAGTCACCCACTTTGCTCAAATCTAAAAATTGCACCGCCCATATGGGCCAAAAGACACGTGCCCCATTAGCACAACAACGCTCAAAGAAGTAACTCCACTTTAATTCTACCTATCAAACTCATACTCTGTGCACACTACATCATTCACAAATAACAATTCACTCATCCCACGATTTTCATATACTCATAACGCGCAATATAACCCGTATCCAGCAATTTCCTTACTCGAGTCATTCTTGAACTTCACCTCTGCAAGTCATCACTGATTCCCAAGTATACCTCAGACCAAAACAAAGATTTGATACATAGACATGAATTAAATTGTTAATAGCAGACTCCCCTAATTGGCTCAAAGCCATAAATTTAAACACTCGATAAATCACAATATCCATAATCTATTAGTGTCATAATACCGTAGTCAGTACAACAAAAATTCTTCTCAAGCTCATACAATGCCAACCATAAAAATATATCCATCGTCCGCTAAAGCTCGCATTCATTCTCTTAACACTAAAGTCAACTTTCTCAACCATATTCAAATTCAAATCTTAACACATACGCTCCACTGGAAGAAAAGAAACTCTCCACTCACATTATAAGGAACATACCTACGTAGATTACTCCGCAGGGGATAATCCACATGCTTAGCCTCAAATTGGTATCTTGTTATACCCTTTCGCAGTTACAATTACTATGAAATCGCAAGGCTATTCCACCACTCACCGAGCTACAAATTCCACTCGTAGGGACATTATCGGACATATGAGTCTAAATGTACAAGTTACAACTGAAGCTACCAATCTTAAGCTACGGTCCAACCATGGCCTCAAGTCCTCCAGACCGGCCCATCACCAAAACATAGAATACTCATCTCGAACTTCATTCATGGAATCATAAGCCGGCGATGCATAGCTGATACCGAGCGCTCATGTACGCATACGAATACGTGGAAGGAATTCAAAGAGTTATGTCTCAAGCTGAATCAATTCCGCACGATAAAGAAAGAAAGAATGGGAAGTATATATCCTAAATATCATGTAGCCTCTCGAAGATAGGTATGGACGTCATCATACCGATTCGCAAGACTTTCCTAGACAGTTGCTCATGACTTGTAGAACCTATGAACCTAAAGCTCTGACACCACCTTGTCATGACCCAAAATCCAACTAGTCGTGATGACACCTAACCCAACCCGCTAGGTAATCCAATTATCATCTATCCAATTCCATTAACAATTATTAAAGCAATTTAAGTAAAGAAAAATCTTAACCTTATACATTCCCTAAGAACTGGTAGTACAAATCATGAGCTTCTAAGAATAGAGTATACAAAGATGGTATGAAATAAATACATCATCTGTTTGAAAAGTACATAAACAGAGTTTTATGAGTCTAAGGCTACCATGAACAAGAGGCAGCTACAACCTGAACGCATATACATCTTCAAATCCAACTCCCAACAAACGTAGCAACATCAACGACCAGTATCTGCACGCAAGGTGCAGAAGTGTAGTATGAGTACAACCGACCTCATGTACTCAATAAGTAACAAATCTAACCTTAGGTTGAAAGTAGTGACGAGCTTGTACCAAGGTTGGGTCCCAACTTCAATAATCAACAGTAGCTCATAACAATATAAAACAAGTAATACCAGAAGTAACTCAACAATCAAATGCTCAACAAAAACATGATTTTTAAAAATAGTTCTGCCTTTCAAGTATATCAATGAAAAACCCAATTCGTTTATCGGAGTTGGCAAAAATATGAATAGGTTTGAAAACAATAATGTTTTCCCGAAATCATTTCCGTAATAAATAAGATGTTTCATTTTCTTTCCTGATAACCAGTGTAAAACAAATGCATCAAAATGCCCATCTGTCAACATGTGTGAGAAATCATGAATGATGTGATACCGTACAGCATGAGGAAAATACATCTCTATGCCTGTATGTCATGTGTGCATGTCAATGCAATGTATCTCAGAGATGAACTCATGTACTCACACTATCAAAGTACTAAATCTCAATTTCTCACACATTCCACTTATCATGCCCAATCACTCGGTATTGTATATGGCCAATCCGGCCCAGGGAAGATCCATCTCGGAATATACACATCAACTGATCATCAGTCACTCAGTACTGAGTAGGGCCAATCTAGCCCGTTGAGAAGATCCATCTCGGAATATACACATCAACTGATCATCAGTCACTCAGTACTGAGTAGGGCCAATCTAGCCCGTTGAGAAGATCCATCTCGGAATATACACATCAACTGATCATCAGTCACTCAGTACTGAGTAGGGCCAATCTAGCCCGTTGAGAAGATCCATCTCCAGGTATATAATACTTCAGACAAAATTCATGTCTAGGGAAGATCCATCCTTCAATAATATCAACCACGCTCACTGGGGGTGTACAGACTCCAGAGGGGCTCCTTCAACCCAAGCGCTATAAATCGCACGGACAACTCACATGCTGCACGGACAACTCATATGCCATAATATCAATATCTGGATACGCACGGACAACTCACGTGCTATAGTATCAATATCTTCACAAACATGCCCCCGACCTCACTCAGTCATCTATCTCTCCAGTCTCACTCACGGGATCTCATTGTCATGAACTAGCCCAACAACAATGATATGATGTATCAATAAATAACAGCTGAGACTGAGATATGATATGAATGCATGAATATGATTGAGTACGAAATATCAATAAAATCAGTAAAATGACAGCAAGAAACGACCACTATGGGTCCTAGCAGTATCGTCATACAGCCTAAACATGATATCTAGCATGATTAACATCTCAATTACTTTATCACATGGTAATAATGCGGACATCAACAAAGTAGGACCACTATACAGTGCCACGGAAAAAATAGAGTCCCAATTCACATGGTGCACGCCCACACGCCCGTCACCTAGCTTGTGCGTCACCTCAATACCAAATTCATAACACGTATAATCAAGGTTCATACCCTCGGCTTCAAGATTAGAAGAGTTACTTACCTCGAACAAGACGAATCCAATTCCTAGCAAGGTCAAAAATGCTCCAGAAATTCCATTCTGTGCGTATCAACTCCCAAATGGCTCTAATCTACTCACAATTAATTTGATTCAGTCCACACAATTTATAGGAATTAATTTCATATCAAAATACTAATATTTTCCCACAAAATTCGAAATTATACTCCAAAAATCGCTCGTGGGGCCCATATCTTGGAATCTGATGAAACTCATAAAATCCGACAACCCATCTAATTACAAGTTTAACCATACTAATTTCACTCAATTCCGACTCAAAATCGATGTTCAAAACTCAAAAATTCATATTATGAACTTTAGGCCAACACCTCCAATTTCCTCTTTAGATTCATTAACCAATTACTAAAATGAAGATAGATTCATGAAATATAATCACAAGGGAGTCAAGAAGACTTACCCCCAAGTTGTGCAGAAAACTTCCTCTCCAAAATCGCCCAAACCGAGCTCCAAAATCCGAAAATGGTGAAAAATAGTGAAACCCCGAACTTAAAGCGTTCTGTCCAGCCCTTTCGCAGATGCGGACAACAGGTCGCACCTGCGACCCTCGCTTTTGCATAAGAAGGCACGCATTTGCGAGGCTGGCCGCTTCTACGACTGCCATGGTCGCATCTGCAATTGCGCATGTGCGTCCAAGCACCCGCATCTGCGGTCCTCACGCCCAGCTCCCTTCACGTTTCTGCAAACAACATCAAAACCTTTGAAATCAAGTCTGATTGACCTCAAACATTGCACACAAGTCAAATTTTTCATAAAGAAGCTATTCAAATTTTTAGAATCGGATTTCGACCCCGATATCAAAAGGTCAACCCCCCCGTCAAACTTCCCAAAAATTCAACTTTCGTCATTTCAAGCCTAATTCCACTACGGACCTCCAAATAATTTTCCGGACACGCTCCTAAGTCCAAAAATCACCATACGGAGCTACTAGAATTATCAGAATTCGAATCCGGGGTCATTTACGCATAGATCAATATCCGATCGACATTTCCAACTTAAGTTTTCCATTTAAGAGACTAAGTGTCTCATTTCACTCTAAATTCTCTTCGGACCCAAACTAACTAACCCGGTAAGTCATAATACAGCTACAAAGCACAAATAGAGTAGTAAATTGGAGAATGAGATTGTAATACTCAAAACGACCGGCCGTAGTTATAAAAAGCTTATTGCCCTTAAAGATTTAAGATTTAGAATTTTTCTGATACACATAAGCTTTTATTACAATTCTTAAAGATTATCAAATTTATGTCTTCTCAGTTTATCTCTTTTCAAAGGTTTCGATATTACCCATGTAATGAAGTTTTAATTGTTGAAATAAATAAATAAAAATGATGATTTACATAACTTTGTCGAAATGTGCATAAGCAAAGAAAACATTACTAAAACATGAAAATTTAATAGGGCGAACAAATTACTATAAAAATCATTAAATTATCTAACTCTATGTAATCATATTAAATTGGATTTTTTAATATATAATTCATTTTAAAGTCCTAAATGTTTGGACTTCTTACATAGTTCAAATACAAAAACAAATTAATACACAAAACGTTAATTGATTTTAAAATCTTGAATATTAGTAAAATATTTATACAGCATTGTTATTCAATATAAAAATGATTTTTAAAGAATAAACAATCGATTAACATTTCGTGTAGAGGTTTCGTGCTTTTATAATATAAATTAAGGCTTGTTGTAACGACCCGACCGGTCGTTTTAAGTATTACAACCTCGTTTCCCCATTTACTGCTCAATTTATTCTTTATATTTGTTATGTGACTTGTCGGGGGTTATTGGTTCGGGTCCGGTGAGGTTTTGGAATGATTTGGAACACTTAGTTCCAAGGTTTAGAATTTAAGTTGAAAAGGTTGACCGGATGTTGACTTATGTGTAACGATCCCGGAGAATTTTTGCTAAGGAAAATAAGGTTTTGTGGTGCCGAGGTAGATCAATTAGTACAAAGGTCTCGGACTTTTTGGGTTGAAAAATGCACTGGGGAGTAAAAAACAATTTTCGACAGAGGAGGACATTTCTGCGGCCCACTATGCGGTCGTGGAATTACTGTGTAAACCGCATAATGGCCGCATAGTGAAGCAGACGCGAGGCAAGATTTGAGGAAATCTGCGGTGCATTGTGCGACCGCAAACAAGTTCTGCGGTGCATTATGCGACCGCAGAACAGGTATGCGGGCCGCATAATCACCGCAGACCTATCCGGGCGACCCTCATTTTGGAGCTTCAATTATGCGGTCAGTTTGCGGACCGCATATGTGTTATGTGATCGCATATGTGATCACAAATCCGCGTCAGGGCTTCAATTCTTTCTAATTTTTGACCCGATCCAACTTCGATTTATAGCCCTTGAGGCTCATTTTGGAGAAAACATCTGACGTTTTTAGAGAGAAGAGAGTGTTCTAGATAGAGGAAGAAGCTCAAGTGCTTTGTTCATCAAGATCTTGTTCAAGCTTTGAAATCCAACAAGAAAATATCACAAGATCTTCACCCAAGAGGTAAGGTTCTAACCCCTAGTCTTCAATTTTGAGTTTGGGTAAAGATGGGTGATTAAGAGTATGATTCTTGAGTGTAAAAGTATTATTTATACGTATCAATAAAGTTTATGGAAAGATTGTTGAGTTCAAATGGGTAAAGATTGAGTTGAAAATGGTAGAAATCTTCAAAGACTTTAATTGAAGATTTGAGGGTCAAGTTGATGTCGGAATTTTGTGAAAGTTGTATGGTTGGACTCGTGGTTGGATGGGCGTTCATGTTTTAAAACTTCTGTCGGGTTCCGAGATGTGGTCCTCACGGGCGATATTTGAGTTAATTTCGGATTTTTATTGGAAAATTAGTATTTACTTATGGAATTAATTACAATAATTGATATTGACTAAATCGAATTAATTGTGGCTAGATACGAGGCTTGCGGAGACCAATTCTCGTGGCAAGGGTATAGTGGAATAAAGCATTACGCGATTTGAGATAAGTAACAGTTCTAAATTTGGTCCGGAGGGTATAAAACCCCGGATTATATGTCATGTGATTGGTTTTGAGGTGACGCACATGCTAGGTAACGGGCGTGTGAGCGTGCACCGTAGGAATTATGACTTGGTCAAATTCCATGGAGTTGTATAGTTGAATAATCTGTTGATATCCGTACATTCTGTACGTGTTAGAGAAAATTGAGCCGAGACTCATATTAAAAATCATGCTTAGACATATGTTGTTATTGTTGGTACCCACTGGGGTCATTTCTATGGTTGAATTATATGCTCAAATTGTAATTTCACACTCAGTCATGTTAATTCATTTTATATCATATCTCAGTTTCTGTTGCGATTTATTGATACATCATATTATCATTTTTGGGCTGATTTTCATGACATCTTGAGCCCGCGAGACTGGAGAGGTTGATGACTGAGTGAGGTCGAGGGAATAATTATGAGAATATTTATGGGATCGAGTTGCGCGCTGCAGCATGTTTCATTGTTATATGCCATGATTAGCTTGATATAGCTCTTGGGTTGAAGGAGCCCCTCCGGAGTCTGTACACACCCCCAATGAGCGCAGGTACCTACTGAGTGTGAGTGCGAGTGCCGAGTGCTGAGTGATTGTGAGGAATGAGTGACTGTGAGGAATGAATGACTATGAGAAAAGAGTGACTGTGAGGTTGGAGTGAATGGGAGGACTGAGTGACTGTTACTCTGAGAGGATGCATTGATTTCATTATTGCTGCATTTCAGTTGTCATATATGATTGTTTTGGAAAAATTTCTAAAAGACATTTTTTTCTGTTTCAGTCAAAGTTGATATTAAATTATTGTGAAGTTTAAATGTTGAACTGGAGAGCATGCCTACCCTTTTATGTTGAAAATTACTGTATTTGGACTTAGTTGTGAAGCTCGTCACTACTTTCAGTGCTTATTTATTATTGTTACTTACTGAGTTGGTTGTACTCATGCTACACCCTGCACGTCATGTGCAAATTCAGGTGATCCCGGACATAGTGAGTGTTGATTCTTTCGCACGGTTGATTTTTTCGCAGATTCAGAGGTAGCTGCCGTGTTTCGCAGACCTTATCTCTCCTTCCCTATCTCTTGTTTACTGTATTTGGTCTTAGACTATTATAGACCTTATTTTTCAGACTTGTAATGTATAGATGCTCAAGTACTCAGTGACACCGGGTATTGGGAATATGTTTTACCTCGAATTTGTGGGATTTTCCATTAAACTTAATTATGATGTTTCCATATTTAAAAGATATTGTGGGTTATTGATTATGTCGGCCTGCCTAGTATTGAGATAGGCACCATTACGACGGGTGAGATTTGGGGTCGTGACACTTGTATGGTTTATTATAACTAAATATGACATCAAATAATTATTTTGGGTGCTTAATTAAACATGGATTAACTACTTTGTACGATTAAAATAAGAACTTTTAAAGTGCATATATTGTTTCGCATTAAAATAAATTTAATTTAGACATTATTGTATTAAAAAATTTAATTGAATATGTGATTTTATTATAAATCAAGTGAAGTCGCCATTGTTCTCATCCTGATTCCATAAGTAATTGCATGACGGATGTATTGTCAATTAGTACAATCTATATAAGGCAAAATATTTTTTGATTTTGAATTCTTACGTATTATGACTTCTTCCCTATTTTAATAAGAAAATATTTAATATGCAAAATTTTAATTGATTTCAAAATCCTAAATAGTAGAAAACTAACTTAAATTATAAATTTATCCCTTGTAAAAGTATTTTTAAATGGTGAGAAAGGCGAATGACATTCGTTAAGAGTCATCGTGATTTTAAGTATAGATAGATTTGTTTTAGATGTATGCACGTCAATATGGTTTGACTAATTGTAAAAAAATAATTCTAGGGAATAATGATTGATTGAATTATAGATACTTTATACAATTTAAATAAGGAAGCACCCAGAGTATTAAATACTAGAAAAATAATTAAATGACTATCCTAAATATGAGAATAATAATTATAATGACTATTTTGTCTAGTGTGAAATTTATTTTTAAAGGGTAAAAAAGACGAACAAAATTGAAAATGATCCAAATCTTCACCTAAAATTAATCGGTTAAAATTATTTTGATTTTTCTACTACAAATCTTTTATACTAATATATATTTTAAATAAGAAAGAATTTAATATATAAATATAAATAAATAATCAAATAATAAATAAATACGTATCGAATTAAATTTTAAATCAACAAATAGTTTCATTGGGGGGACAATAAATTAAGAGGCAAAATTATTCTTGATTAAAATACAAAGACAAAGGACACGAAATTACACAACTCTTTGTCGTCGAGTTTCATTGTTTTGAAAAAATCTCTGATTTTATTTTTTTCCTATTTAAAGTATATAATAACTGCATAAAAATGTAACACCCCGGAAAATTACTAAGTGTTCTAAGACCATTAAGAAGATTGGCGGGTGCTAATTATATCAATTCGGGTATGAACAAGATTGGTAATTTGAATGATATCAATTGATCATGATAATATATGTATGAGCTGCATTGAGAATGGTTTAGGGTCTAAGAAGAGCCTTAAGGCTAAGTCAAGCTGAAAATTATATGATGGGATAAAGTTTCAAGTGAGTTTGCACATGATCTAACTTCAAACGAGCATAACTCTCAAGATATGAAGAGTTATATGGTGTATAACCTATCAAGTAAAAGTCCTTTTTAGTCTAGCTTCCAACGCATCAAACCGTTCGTTGTTTGGATATGTATACAGAACGTTATGGCCATTTTACTAGACATGTGTCATATGCGCGCCCAGATGTGCGGCCGCGCAATTTGAGACTTTCTGCCTCGGGTGCGTGGCCGGATGCGTGGCCACTTGCCCAGGTGCGCGGCCGCACACGCATGAGCTCATTTAATACCTCCCAATGCCGGGTAGGAAGAGGGGTTAAGTCATTTTTGAGCTAAAACCTGATATGTTTAGAGAGAAGTGAGAGTGTTCTAGAGAGAGGAAGAAACTTAAGTGTCTTGTTCATCAAATCTTGCTCAAACTTTGAAATCCAACAAGAAATCTCTCAAGTTCTTCATCTAAGAGGTAAGGTTTCATACCCTAGTTTTTCAATTTCGGATTTGGGTAGAAGATGATTGATTAGGAGTATAACTCTTGGGTATAACAATATTATTTATATATGCTTATACCAATAAGGTTTGTGGGAAGATATTTGAGTTCAAATGGGTAAAGATTGGGTTGAAAATGGTAGAAATCTTCAAAGACTTTAATTGAAGATTTGAAGGCCGAGTTGATGTCGGAATTTGATGAAATTTGTATGGTTGGACTTGTGGTTGGATGGATGTTCATATTTTATAACTTTTGTCGGGTTCCGAGACGTGGGCCCCACGGGTGATGTTTGAGTTAATTTCGAATTTTTATTGAAAAATTAATATTTTCTTATAGAATTAATTACAATAATTGATATTGACTGAATTGAATTAATTGTGGTTAGATACGAGGCTTTCAGAGACCAATTCTCATGGAAAGGGCACAACGGAATAAAGAATTACACGGTTTGAGGTAAGTAACATCTCTAAACTTGGTTTTGAGGGTATGAATCCCTAAATTACATGTTGTATGAATTGTTTGGAGATGACGCACACGCTAGGTGACGGGCGTGTGAGAGTGCATCATAAGAATTGTGACTTAATTGATTATGTAGAGTTGCATAATTAAATAAATGTCATTATTCGCACATTCTCTACATGTTAGAGAAATTGAGCTGAGACTCATGTTAAAGATCATGATTTGGCTATGCGCCGCTATATTTTGGGACCCACATAGGTCGTATTGTTGTTGAACTATTTGTTTAAATTTACAATTTTGTGCTTAGTCACATCTATCAGTTGCATATCATATCTCAGTCTCTGTTGTCATTTATTGATACTTCATATCATCATGTCGGGTTGATTTTTCAAATTATTGAGAGCCCGAGAGACTAGAAATTTTGAGTGATAGTTATGTTTATTTATTTATGCCTAGATCTAGCTATTATAGCTCTTGGGCTGAAGGAGCCCCTCCGGAGTCTGCACCCCCACAGTGAGCGTAGTTGATATATATATATATATATATGGATCTTGCCCGAAGTATTTATATTGAAGGATGGATTTTTTCTGGACATGGATCTTGTCTGAATCATTGATATTTGGGGATGGATCTTCCCCTGGGTTGGATTGGCCTTATACAGTACTAAACGACTGACTGTCATTTGATGGATATACATATATATTTTGGGATGGATCTTCCCTGGGCTGGATTGGCCATATACAGTACTGAGTGATTGAGTATTTAAGATTGTGAGTACACAGAGTTTTCATTAAGGTGCATCACATACGGTACGTACATTGGCATGTAGCTATAGAGATGTCATATTCCTCGTATTGTTCAGAATTGATCTGTTTTCTTTGTACTGAAAGCAACTGTTGAACTTGAAAGCATGCCTACATTTATGTATTGTTATTATTTATACTAGACTGTACCTGTGGAGCTCGTCACTACTTTCAGCCTAGAGGTTAGTTTTGTTACTTATTGAGTTGGTTGTACTTATACTACACTCTGCACCTCGTGTGCAGATCTAGGTACTTCCGGATACGGCGGTTGCCAGATTTGAGGATTTATCTGTTGGAGACTATCAAGGTAGCTGGTCGGTGTCTGCTGACCTTGTCTCTCTTTCCTTCAATTATTGTACTATTTTATACTTTCAGACAGTGTTTATCAGTCAGACTTTGTATTCATATTAGATGCTCATGTACTCAGTGACACTGGGTTTTGGGGGTGTTTATATATGTATTTGTGAGACTTCTTCTATTACATTTAAATACTATGTTTTCAAACTTAAAATATATGGTGATTTATTGAGATTGTCGCCTTGCCTAGTATTGAGATATGCGCCATCATGACAGGTGAAATTTTGGGTCGTGACAAGTTGGTATCAGAGCCTAGGTTACATAGGTCTCACGAGTCATGAGCAGGTTTAGTAGAGTCTTGTGGCTCTGTACGGAGACGTCTGTACTTATCTTTGAGAGGCTGCAGAACCCTTAGAAAGATTTCACTTTCTTGTATTATATCGTGCGAATTTGTTGATTCGAGAAATTAAATTTCTGTTATTCTATTCTCTCATAGATGGTGGGGACACGTACTACCAGATCGGACGGTCAGCCACCAGTGCCACCATCTAGGGCCTCGGAGGTCGAGGTGTCGCTCGTACAATAGTTGGAGCATCACCTGTAGCACCACCAGTTGCTCCAGCTTAGGAGCAAATTCCAAATATAGTTGAGCCGGCGGGACCCGCTCAGGCATCAGCTGTGCCCATTGAGATTCCAGGCCTACATGAGACTTTGGCTCAGATATTGATAGTTTGCATTGGCCCTGCTCAGATGGTTTCGGCTCAGGCCGCACCTGCCACTTCTCAGGATGGGGGAGGTTGTCACGACCCAAAATCCATAATAGGCCGTGATGACGCCTAACACCACTGTCAGGCAAGCCATCCATAATTAATTAACTTAATTACTCCTTTTAATATTTGAAATCACGATTTCCTTCAAATTAATAATAAAAGATGGAGCTTTACAGAGTAAATAAATATATTTTCACAATTTCAATACCAAACAACCTATAATCACCCCAAAACCCGGTGTCACAAGTGCATGAGCATCAACTAGGAAATATAATAAAATACAACATCTGTATGGAATACAAATTAGACAGGAGAAAACATAAATAACTCTAATGGAGACTCTGCAGGCTGCGGATCGTAACATGAAATGCAGCTCACGTTAAGTCCCTGCAGCATCCGCTCCTCTGCGCCCAAAAGACCACCGTTTATATATGCATCTGCACAAAATGTGCAGCAAGTATAGTATGAATACGTAAATCAATGCGTACCCAATAAGTATCTAGCCTAACCCCGGAGGAGTAGTGATGAGGGGTCGACATCGACACTTACTAGAGGTCCGGTTAAATAAGTAATACGATAAGGCATACAATTGTAAAGTACACAGCAATAGGGGAGAAATCTGAAGTTTCATAATGTTCCAATTATTTCCTTTTTATCATAAATTTATCGATCATGTATCCTACCTCAATATCTCAGAATAAATGCCAAGTGTCAATACCAATCAGATAATAAATACCATAAAATACCGGGCGTCAGTAAAAAGATTATCTCGTAAATATTCAGACTACTAACGGTATAACGCACGATTCAGCCGAGGTCGTCCGGCCCGATCCAGAGTAGTGTGTACACTGCCGAGGGTCGAACGGCATGAACCAGAGATGCACCTCTATATACCGTCGAGGCGTTCGGCCCGCTCCATAAGAAAGGAAGGAATTTATCCCATTTCGAGAGATACTGTTGAGGCATTCGGCCCACTCCACAAGAAAGGAAGGAAGTTTCTGAATCATAAGATACGTGCTTACAATAAAGTACATGAGCACAATAATAAGTACATCTCTTTTCATTTATCGAATACCTTAGAAACAACTCAGCGTATTAAAGCTTGACCTGATACTTTTATTTCTAAATCAATTTCAGTTATAACTTTAATTAAATAAGCCAGCAGAACAAGTTCAAATAATTCAATTATTATAGGATAAGGTCCTAAGTCTACCCGGACATAGACATGCTTTAGCTACGTACGGACTCTCATCCCCTCTTACATACGTAGCGCCTACAACTAGTTGCACATAACAATAAATATCACATAGGGGTGGTTTCCCCATCACAGGGTTAGACAGGAGACTTACCTCGCTCCGAAGTTCCATCACCGGCTCCAAAGCCCTCTAACACCTCAAACCGATGCTCGTCGCTCCAAAACTAATCAAACAATGTACAAACAATCAAAATATACTCTAATACTCATAACAAATCAATTTAGATAAATTCTCAACTCCGCTCGAAAAGCCGATACAACAACCCCCAGGCCTGTAACGACCCAACCAGTCATTTTGAGATCTAGCACGTAATGCAGTGGTTTGAGACCCTGAGCAGCTTCACTTAAGGTATTATGACTTGTACGCATGGTTGGAATTTAATTTCGGGAAGTTCGAAGTTGATTTGGAAAGCAAATTCTAATTTCAGAAGCTTTAAGTTGGAGCAATTGACTAAAGGGTGCTTTTTGAGTAAACAACTTCGAAATCGAGATTTGAAGGTTCTAACATGTTTGTATGATGATTTTGGATTTGGGCGTATGTCCGGATCGGGTTTTGGATGACCCGAAAATGTTTCGGCTCCTATTGTGTAAGTTGACATTTTGGAAGGATATCATAAATTTGGGTTGGAGTGCATTTCAATGCTATCGATCTACGTTTGGGATTATGAGTCTGGGAATAGATCTGTATGGTGATTCTGGTATTGGGGGCACATCTGGATGTGGATTTAGAGATCCGTAGGTCATTTCGGGGTCATTTGGCGAAAGTTGAAAATTTGAAGGTTTTTGAGCAGTTTGGCCGGGAGTGGACTTTTTGATATCGGGATCGGACTCTGATTCCGGAAGTTGGAGTAGGTCCCTAATGTCGATCATGACTTGCGTGCAAAATTTGAGGTCAATCGGACGTGATTTGATAGATTTTGGCATCGATTGTAGAAGTTTAAAGTTTCAAAGTTCATTAAGCTTGAATTGGGGTGCGATTCTTGATTTTGATGTTTTTTATGTGATTTGAGGCCTCAAGCAGGTCCGTGTTATGTTATTGAACTGGTTGGTGTGATTGGACGGGGTTCCGGGGGCCTCGGGTGAGTTTCAGATGCTTAACGGGTCAATTTTTGGACCAAGGAAAATGCTAAGGCAGCTGGTATCTAGTGTAACCGCAGCTGCGAGGTTTTGGCCGCAGGTGCGGAGCCGCAGAAGGGGTCAAGAGGGTCGCAAAAGCATTCTGGCTGGGGATGGCTGGGATCGCAGATGCGGTCAAGTTACGCAGAAGCGGGACCGCACCTGCGCTCGAAGAGCCGCGGAAGCGGAGTCACAGAAGCGCTGCTGGGACGCAGATGCGGGAAATGTTGGGCTGAGTTTGAACCGCACCTACGATGGAAATTTGAAGGTCTTTTAGAAGTTTGTCCGTAGTGGACTTTTTGATATCAGGGTTGGACTCCGATTCTGGAAGTTGGAGTAGGTCCATAATGTCGATCATGACTTGTGTGTAAATTGTGAGATCAATCAGACGTGATTTGATAGGTTTCGGCATCGATTGTAGAAGTTTGAAGTTTCAAAGTTCATTAAGCTTGAATTGGGGTGCGGTTCTTGATTTTGATATTGTTTGATGTGATTTGAGGCCTCGAGCAGGTCCATGTTATGTTATTGAACTGGTTGGTGTGATTGGACGGGGTCCCAGGGGCCTCGGGTGAGTTTCGGATGCTTAACAGATCGATATTTGGACTAAGTAAAATGCTAAGGCAGCTGGTATCTGGTGTAACAACCGCACCTGCGAGGTTTTAGCTGTAGGTGCAGAGCCGCAGAAGCGGCCAAGAGGGTCGCAGAAGCGGTTCTGGCTGGGGAAGGTTGGGACCGCAGATGCGATCAAGTTCCGCAAAAGTGGGACCGCACCTGCGCTCGAAGAGCCGCAGAAGCGCTGCCGGGCCGCAGATGCGGGAAATGTTGGGCTGAGCTTGAATCTCACCTGCGATGGAATTTCTATAGGTGCGGAGCCGCAAAAGTGGCTATTGCACCGCAGGTACGAGGATTGCTGGGCAGTGAGGTTTTTTATAAAACGGGTTTTTGGCTCATTTTCACTTCATTTCGTCCATGGGAGCCGATTTTGGAGCACTTTTGGAGTGCCATCTTCATCAAATATAATGAGGTAAGTGATTTCTTCACATTGTTAGTTAAATACATGGTTTATACATGGATTCAAGCATGAAAATTTGTAGAAATTTGGGATTTTGAAGAAAAACCTAGAAATTGGTTTTCTTGGTCGATGTCGACCCCTCATCACTATTTCTCCGGGGTTAGGCTAGATACTTACTGGGTACACGTTGATTTCTTACTCATACTACACTTGCTGCATATTTTTGTGCAGGTACATATGTGACTAGTGGTCTTGTGAAAACAGAGACGTGTATGCATGCAGGGACTTACGTGAGCTGCATTCCATATTACGACCCACAACCGGCAGAGTCTCCTTCAGAGTATTTATATTTCTCCTGTCCAAATGTGTATTCCGGACAGATGTTGTATTTTATTTTACATTCCTAGTTGATGTTCATGCACTCGTGACACCAGGTTTGGGGGTGATTATGGGTTTTTCTGTATTAAAATTGTTAAGAATATTATTATTTACACTGTGAATTCCATTTTTGTTTACTATTTAATAGAAGGAAAATATGCTTTCAAAAATATTTAAAAAAATGAGAACCAAATTTAGTATTTATTTTTGGCTTGCATGACAGCGGTATCCGGCGCCATTATGACCGTTAATGGATTTTGGGTCGTGACAACATGGTATCAGAGAACTAGGTTCACTTAGGTCTCACGAGTCATGAGCGAGTTTAGTAGAGTCTTGCGAATCGGTGCGGAGACGTCTGTACTTATCTTCAAGAGGCTACAAGGCTGTTAGGAGCATTTCCCTTCTTGATTCCTCATCGTGCGAATTGATTCTTTTGAGGCTTGTACCTTTATTTCTTTCCTATTCAATATTATGCGACATGAAGCGCTTGTTATAGATTGGGAATCGAGGAATTGTAATGGTACTACAAATGTGGTGCAGGATATTTCTCCCTGCGTATTTAATTGGGCTATTACCATCACCTTGCGGAAGGTCGTCCTGTCGTTTCAGCTCAGTATCAGTACTTCCTATGGTTTTGACATTTGGCATTGATTGTTATGATAATTCGTGTGTTGCTATCGCACAATATTTGTGTAATGGTAGGACGCTTGCCTATGCATCGAGGCAGCGAATAAATTGAAAGATGGTTTTACTCAGTGCATGATTCAGAGGCTTAATGTTTTATTTTCCAGCGGGGGAAAGGCAATCAGACTATGAGTGTTTAGGTTAAAGGAGTAACGAGACTTGGTATTTTAAGCATGGTGGAATTTTCATCTGTGATGTGGTGTCGTCGTCCTTGATTGAATGTGTTAAGCTCGCCGATGTTATGGTCTTCTTCAAATTGCCTTCAGGGTAGGGTGTTGTGAAATGGAGCCTGAAATGCGGTTGTCAGAGATAACAGAGTGTAGCGGGTTCAAAATCGAAGGGGTATTTCTAATGTTGATGGCTCGAGAAGGATGATCTTCTAGGAGGCTTGGGGTTGGTGGCAATTTATTAGCTCAAGCATTACTGAGATGGATTTTTATTTAAGGCAACAACTGGGCAGCGAAGGATGAGGAAGGACATGTGGGAGGTGTCTTGCGGTGGTTAAGCCTCTAGAAGGCCAAGTGTAAGAAAACAGAAGTCGAGTATTGCTTAAAGGAGCAGGGTTTGACCAAAGTGGGAGAGTGGCAGAGTAGCATATGGGTTCCGTGGTAGGATAGACACACGCCTTGAGGGAAGCTTAAAGCAATTTGGGAATCGTGATGGGCAGTGACTAGGACCATGAATGTTATTTGGATGCAACATGACTTTGAGTTTGGAATGCATTGTTAGACTTTTAGCTAATGTCAATAGGGAAGAAGGAACCTTGGCGGGTCCCAGGGTTATGTAATTGTAGCTTCCAGCTAAGTGGGAGAGCCCCACCATCTATGATTGGATTGCGTAGTTGTCAACTTGTGCGGTTTTTGGTTATCGGTGTATTGGTGGGTTATTACGACTAAGGAAAGAAAACATTAGTAGTGAATTGGAGAAAAGGATTTGGGGGAATGTGTGCTATATTTGGCCTTGTCGATTCGTGTTCAGGCTTTGGAAAGACTCAGAGTTTATACTTCGTGTAGATGTGATGTACAAGGAAAGGAATTCAGCCGGTTACTTCTTTGAGAAAGTGTTCATGTGCTAGCAGGGCTTTGGAGTTTGATCATAATGGGGAACAAGTCAGAGTGGGTGACTCTCAACAATGGTCCTAGTGGGTTCAAAAATGTAAAGTGCGGTGCCTAAGGATTTCGAGTCCGTAGTATGGTTAAGTATCGAGCTTTTGCAGTGGTTTATGAAAGGGGCTTGGAATGTTCTATGTTGTCTACAATCTGCGGTGCAGCATTTGAGGAATGGGAGAAAATAACTTCAAATCCATAGAGGGATTTTCAGAATGGGTGTACCAGTTGAAGATGAGAATATGCGCATAAGAAGGGTATGAGATGGTTCTTGGGTTTTAGAGACAACGTGGTCTTGTGAAATAAGGTCACTCAGGATGAGTGCGGACTTGGATTCATGATGTTTTGAATGGAGCTATTATTATTCCTAAGGCAAGTCCAAAGTAAAGTAGAAGAAGTCGGATTCGGTTAGAAATGGTTGAATTAGCATAATGGTGGCAATGATCAGTTCCTTCAACGTGTTAAGTATACATGTGATTTGTGGCGGTATGTGCAAGGTTTGACGGCCTACGTAATTGATCTTATTCGGAGGCATTCGAGTATTATGGCATGTTATGTGTAGATGGAACCCGGAAGAATTGTGGTGGTTTAGGCCACCATTCGAGGTTTGTATTTTCTACGGTTATGGGAATTCAATCACATGTGGAAATAGTTCTCCTTAAATGAGTTAAGTGAAAAGTTTCTATATGATGAAGCGTGTACCCTATTGGTGGTTCGGGAGTTATGATGAAATTCTTGTACTCTTGCGTGTTGGTATGTTAGGTGCAGTGACCGGCAGGGGAAATTGGAAGCTGAGGACCAAGGTTGCGGTTCGATGTTGATAAGAATATCACGAGCTCGGATAAGCAGGGAAGGATTCATATGTTTAGAGTAAGCTAGTATTGTTCTTAGCGTCACCTGATATCGGTGTCCTGTGTAAGAGGCTTTGTGTACTGATTTGCGGCTTCTAGATTTGCTTTACGGCATTAGTGTGGCCGGTGGTATGGATGTGCAGCTCGTGACCTGGTGCGGAAGGTCATGGGAGTGTATCCCACGAGAAGATTGTATAAGTGTGACATGTAGTAACTTGATTGATTAAAGATTGGAACCAAGTATGGAGATTGTGGTACTATCGCTAATATGAGAATTTATGCCTGAAGGGCGCTCGATTCATTTGGTTGTGGAATGTGGAACTTTGTTCCGGATTTGACGGTTGTTCTTATGTGTCGTGAATAGGTCATTGTGGGTCCTTGAGAGGCTATTTAGCCTAGCATGGTATGATCACAATCAGTTGAGGTCCACAGATGGATCTAAATGTGAATGTGGGCTCTATATCAGGCCGGATGTGCTCATCTCAGCATAGCATTGTTTTCGAAAGGGTCTTCGGGCCTTGGATGTTATTCCTGCCGTCAGCTATTCCGTGTAATCTATATTATACCAAGTGGTTTGTGAGGTGGTTTGATTATTCTCACTCGTATTGAGATCCCGTATGGTTTGTGGTATTATGTGAGCATGATGGCTCTCGAGATGCAGGTCATATATCAGACCTTAGTGGTGCTTGAGTTTTGTAGTGTGTGACGCTACCCGTCTCCCCAGGATTTGTATTATGCACTTGGCGTGCTTATGGTTAATATTCGGGCATTTTGTGTGTATAAGCGTTACGGCTCGATGTGTGTTTTCTTTAAATTATTATGTATGGATCAGGTGGCACGCCGCCACGGGTATATGGTTGGATCGGGTGGCACGCCGCCACGGATATGTTGATTGGATCGGGTGGCACACTGCCATGGGTATCATGGTTGGACTCGGGTTGCACGCCGCAACAGTATCATGTATGGATCGGGTTGCACGCCGCAACAGTGTGTTATTGAGTACAGTTTCCCACATCTATTATTGTGCTTTTTGCTTCCCATTTCTCGAGGAAGGTTCATAACATCTTATCGGTTGTTTAAATTAGTTGCGTGGGTCGAGTAGTTCTTTCCAGAGTTCGTTTTCCTTATGTACCACATTTGAGTTTGTGGATTGTTGGCACATTGTGGCATCCTATGAGACTTTTGGCAGTGTCTGAGGTGGCTTATTGCCTGAGCAGCTTGTACTGGGTGAGACGAGATTATTGGACCTGGGATCAGTGCGATTAGATTTATATTAAGCATATTAAAGAGTAAATATTATTATTTAGTCCATAATTAGGTAATGGTTCTTGTCGGGAGGAGAGACTGCATAAACTGTGATTCGGCAGGTAGTTATGAGTTTTACACATCTTCTCAATCGTGGCAGTATTGCGAGAGTTAAAGCAAGGCTTAATTGGTCATGAGGTACACCACGGGCTTCGGGTCAGTGGAAATTTTAGTTGTTGTGCCTTGGAAAGATTGCCTTAGGCAAATTAGTTACGCGGTGCATGGTAAGAATTCAGTAAGGGCATATAATCATGTGTTGGTACATCATGTAGTGATGTATACGGTGCTCGTATGTTGGAAACAGACATGGTAGAGAATTGCAGATGTTAGAATTTGGCTCTAAGGCTTATTTGACAAGATAAAAGGGAGGATTTTCAGGGTTTCTCGAGCAAATGTGCTCAACTGGGTTGTGGTAGCACGGGTAGGTAGACGAGGTGTTAAACAGCGATTTCAGACAACTCCAGAGCAGTTCTTAGCACGTTCGCGGACGAACGTATGTTTAAGTGGGAGAGAATGTAACATCCGACCAGTCGTTTTGAGCTCTAGCGCGTCATTCAGCGGTTTGAGACCCTGAGCAGCTTTCCTTTCGGTATTATGACTTGTACGTGTGGTCGGAATTTAATTTCGGGAAGTTCGAAATTGATTTGGAAAGAAAAATCTAATTTCGGAAGCTTTAAGTTGGAGAAATTGATTAAAGGGTGATTTTTGAGTAAACAACCTCGAAATCGGGATTTAAAGGTTCCAATAAGTTCGTATGATGATTTTGGACTTGGGTGTATGTCCGGATCGGGTTTTGGATGATCCGGGAATGTTTCGGCTCTTATTGTGGAAGTTGGCATTTTGGAAGGATTTCATAAATTTGAGTATTGGGATTATGAGTCTGGAAATAGCTATCGATGTCTGTTTGGGATTATGAGTCTGGAAATAGCTCTGTATGGTGATTCTGGTATTGGGAGCGCATCCGGATGTGGATTTGGAGGTCCGTAGGTCATTTCGGGGTCATTTGGCGAAAGTTGGAAATTTGAAGGTTTTTGAGAAGTTTGGCCGGGAGTGGACTTTTTGATATCGGGGTCGGACTCCGATTCCGGAAGTTAGAGTAGGTCTGTAATATCGATCATGACTTGTGTGCAAAATTTGAGGTCAATCGTACGTGATTTGATAGATTTTGGCATCGATTGTAGAAGTTTGAAGTTTCAAAGTTCATTAAGCTTGAATTGGGGTGCGATTCTTGATTTTGATGTTTTGTTATGTGATTTGAGGCCTCGAGCAGGTCCGTGTTATGTTATTGGACTGGTTGGTGTGATTGGACAGGGTCCCGGGGGCCTCGAGTGAGTTTCAGATACTTAATGGATCAATTTTTGGACCAAGGAAAATACTAAGGCAGCTGGTATCTGGTGTAACCGCACCTGCGAGGTTTTGGCCGCAGGTGCGAAGCCGCAGAAGCGGCCAAGAGGGTCGCAAAAGCGTTTCTGGCTGGGGAAGGCTGGGACCTTAGATGTGGTCAAGTTATGCAGAAGCGGGACCGCACCTGCGCTCGAAGAGCCGCAGAAGCAGAGTCGCAGAAGTGCTGGCGGAACACAGATGCGGGAAATGTTGGGCTGAGCTTGAACCGCACATGCGAAGGAATTTCCGCAGGTGCGGAGCCGCAGAAGCGGCTATTGCACCGCAGGTGCGAGGATCGTTGGGCTGTGAGGTTTTTATAAAACGGGATTTTGGCTCATTCACTTTATTTCGTCCATGACAGCCGATTTTGGAGCACTTTAGGAGTGCCATCTTCATAAACTATAATAGGGTAAGTGATTTCTTCACATTGTGAGTTAAATACATGGTTTTTACATGGATTCAAGGATGAAATTTGTAGAAATTTGGGATTTTAAAAAAAAACTTAGAATTTGGTATTCTTGGATTTTGATCACGAATTTGGGTATGAAATTGGGAATAAGTTATATATTTGAGTTCGTAGTGCTATGGGTAGTGTTTGTCTTTGAAAATTTTCGGAATCCGGACACGTGGGCCTGAGGGTTGCTTTATCGATTTTTCGAGTGCAGTTGAAAATTATTATAAATTGATTAATTATGAATATTAGAGTATATTTTGTATTCGCTGCATCGTATTTGACTAGTTTTGGATCGGCGGGCATCGGTTTGAGGTGTTAGAGAGGCTTTGGAGCCGGTTATAGAATTTCGGAGCAAGGTAAGTCTGTTGTCTAATCTTTGTGGGGGGAAAATTACCCCTAGGTGTTGTAAATTGATGTGTACTACTTGTTGTAGGGGCTACGTACGTGCGAGATGATGAGAGCCTACATTTATGTTATTGCCCGGGTAGGCTTAGGTTCACATCATGATATAGCCGTACTATTTGAGCAGTCTCTCGCCTATTAAATTTCTCTGTTTTACACTGCTACTTGAGACTAGACTTTCTATTATAGAGACTTCACGATTAGTCACCGAATAACTTTACTCCTCTTGCGGCATGTTTTCGTGATATATATATATATATATACTTCATTGAAAGGTGTTTGTTAAAGAAATTACAATTCACACGTTTATTCGTGAGTGGGGTCAAGGACCCGTCAAAGCTTCTTATTCTAATGGGATCGAGCCGTTCACCTCGGTAGGATTATGTATTTCACTCTTATAGGATCGGGCCGTTCGTCTCGGCAGGATTTATGTACCACACTCTCATGGGAGCGGGTCGTTCGCCTCGGCAGTTTAATTGATGTATCTATGATTCGCGTCGTTCGACCCTCGACAGTGCACAGTTTAAAATTTTATGTTGGATCGGGCCGTACGCCTCGGCATTTCCTATATCATATCCTCATGGAATCGTACGTAATATTTGGCAAGAAGCCAGAGTATCTGTAAGTTTTCCCAATTTGGGTTATGAAATTCAATCTGATGAGATCCTCTATATTCATATATATGCTCCGGTTAAATAGGGAATTTCCAAATAAAGAGTTCGAGTTCCTCGAAAAGAGGGGTATTTGTATCAAATAATCTATACTTGTTTATCTCATTTATTTACGTTGCTTCATGTTTACTTACCTCTTTACTGTACATGATACTACTGGACCACTAGTAAGTGTCGATGTCGACCCCTCATCACTACTTCTCCGGGGTTAGGCTAGATACTTATTGGGTACACGTTGATTTCGTACTCATACTACACTTGCTGCACGTTTTTGTGCAGGTACATATGTGACTAGTGGTCTTGTGAAAGCAGAGGCGTGTATGCATGCAGGGACTTACGTGAGCTGCATTCCATATTACGACCCACAACCGGCAGAGTCTACTTCAGAGTATTTATATTTCCTGTCCAAATTTGTATTCCAGACAGATGTTGTATTTTATTTTACATTCCTAGTTGATACTCATGCACTCGTGGCTCTGCATTTTGGGGTGATTATGGGTTGTTCTGTATTGAAATTGTTAAGAATATTATTATTTAAACTGTGAATTCCTTTTTTTTACTATTTAATCGAAGGTAAATATGATTTTAAAATATTAAAAAAAAAATGAGAACCAAATTAAGCATTTATTTTTGGCTTCCCTGACAGTGGTGTCCAACGCCACCACGACCTTTAATGGACTTTCGGTCGTGACAGGGCCCATGTGCCCGGATTCTGAAGGTTTTCGAAGATAAACACTACCCATAAAATTATGAACCCAAATATATGATTTATTCTCAATTCCATGCCCAAATTCGTGGTCAAATTCCAGAAATATCAATTTCTAGGTTTTCTACCAAAATCGCAAATTTCTACAAATTCCCATGCTTGAATCTATATGAAAACAATGTATTTATCTTGTAATGGATAGGAATAACTTATCTTGGCATAGATGAAGAAAAAACCCCACTTGAAGCTCTCCAACAATCACCCAACCAAGAGAGAATGGAAGAAAATGGGCCAAATCCCTGTTCTTAAAGAACCCTTCTGCCCAGTGACTTCTCGCACCTGCTTCCGCTTCTGCACCTTCCCTTCCATAGGTGCGGTCCCGCTTCTGCGGCGAGATGACCGCATCTGCGGTCTCAGCACCGCCCAACAAAAATCGCATTTGCGCCCTTTTGGCCGCTTTTGCAGCTCCGCACCTGCGGCCAAAACCTCGCAGGTGCGGTTACACAAGAAGGCAGTTACTCCAGCACTTCTTCCAAGTCCAAACTCTATCCGTCGATCATCCAAAATCTACCCGAGGCCCTCGGGACCTCAACCAAATATACCAACACGTCCTAAAATACATTACGAACTTAGTCGAGGCCTCTAATCACGACAAACAACATCAAAACTATGAATCACCCTCCAATTCAAACTTAATGAACTCGAAACTTCAAACTTCTACAATCAATGCCGAAACCTATCAAATCACGTCCGATTGACCTCAGATTTTACACACGAGTCATAATTGACATTACGGACCTACTCCCACTTCCGGAATTGTAATCCGACCTAGATATCAAAAATTCCACTTCCGGTCAAACTTCTAAAAAATTATCCAAATTTCTAATTTTCGCCAAATGACCCCGAAACGACCCACGGACCTCCAAATCCACATCCGGATGCGCTCCCAATACCAGAATCACCATACGGAGCTATGCCCAGACTCGGAATCCCAAACAGACATTAATAACATTGAAATGAACTTCAACCCAAATTTATGAAATTCTTCCAAAATGCCAACCTTCCACAATAGGCGCTGAAATGCTCCCGGGTCATCCAAAACCTGATTCGGACATACGCCCAAGTCCAAAATCATCATACGAACCTGTTGGAACCTTCCAATCCCGATTCCGAGGTCGTTTACTCAAAAAAATCAAACCTTAGTCAATTCTTCCAACTTAAAGCTTCAAAAATTAGAATTTTCTTCCCAAACTAACTCTGAACTTCCCGAAATTCAATTCCGACCATACGTGCAAGTCATAATAACTGAAGTGAAACTACTCAACGTCTCAAACCATCGAACGACGTAATGGAGCTCAAACGATCGGTCGGGTCGTTATATTCTCTCCCACTTAAACATACGTTCGTCCTCGAACGTGCTAAGAACTACTCCGGAGTTGTCTGAAATCCATGTTTAACACCTCGTGCACCTACCCGTGCTACCACAACCCAGTTGAGCATATTAGCTCGAGCAAACCTAAATATCCTCCCTTTTATCTAGTCAAATAAGCCTTAGAGCCAAATTTCAACATCTGAAATTCTCTACCAGGTCGGTTTCCAACATACGAACACATTATCCATCACTACACGATGTACCAATACATGATTGTATACTCTTACCGAATTCACACTATGCACTGCATTATTCACATGACCATAATGACATCCCCTGACAACAATAGCCGAAATCCCACGAATTGGATGCCCACAACACACCTCATGAAGCATATAAGTCCCGTTTCAGCTCTCACAATACTACCAAGACAGAAGATATGTGTAGAACTCATAACCACCTGCCGAATCACAACTCGCGGAGTCTCTCCTCCCGTCAAGAACCATTACCTCATTCTGGACTGAATATCGATACTTACTCTTTAATGTGCCTCATATAAATCTGATCGCACTGATCCAGGTCCAATAAATCTCATCTCACCAGTATAAGCTATTCCGGCAATAAGCCACCACAAACACTACCAAAGGTCTTATATAATGCCACCATGTGCCAACAATCCACAAATTCGAATGTGGTACATAAGGAAAACGAACTCTGGGAAAGAACTACTCAACCCACGTAACTAATTAAACAATCGAAAAGATGTCATGAATCTTTCTCATAAAATGCAAGACAAACACACATGAATAAATATGGGCAACTGTGCTCAACATCACACTGTTGCGGCGTGCAACCCAATCCACACAACATACCCGTGGCGGCATGCCACCCGATCTAAATAATATACTTGTGGCAGCGTGCCACCCGATCCAAACGACATACCCGTGGTGGCATGCCACCCGACCCACACATAATGATCCAAATAAAACACGCATCAAGCCATAATGCTTATACTCACGAAATGTCCGAATATCAACCCCAAGCACGCCAAGTGAATAATACAAATCTTGGGGAGACGGATAGCGCCATATGCTATGAAACTCAAGCACAACTAAGGTGCGATATATGATCTGCATCTCGAGATCCATCCTGCTCACATAACATCACAGCTACGCGGAACCTCACCACATGTGCAAAACATCAAGCTGTCTCACAACCCACGTGGCACCATAGAGTATCACATGAAATAGTTGGCGACAAAATAATCATCCAATGCCCGAATACTTCTCCATAAGGAATGTTATGCTGTGTAAACACACCCAGAATACGCTCCCACGACCTTCTGCACCGGGTAAAAAGTATGCACATCCATACCACCGCCCACACTAATGTTGTAAAGCAAATCAAGAAGCCGTAAATCAGTACACAAAGCCTCTTACACAAAACACCAATCTCAGGTGACGCTAAAGACAATATCAGTGCACTCTAAACATATGAATTCTTCCCTGCTCATTCGAGCTCGTGACATTCTTGTCAATACCGAACCACAACCTTGATCCTCATTTTCCAATTTCCATGTCGCTCACTGCACCTAACATGCCAATACGCGAGAGTACAAGAATTTCATAAAAGCTCCTAAACCACTAATAGGGTACATACTTCATCATATAGAAACCTTTCACTTAACTCATTTCTGGAGAACCATTGCAACAGGAGACCAAATTCTCACAATCGCAGAAAATATAATCCTCAAGTAGTGGTATAAACCACCATAACTCTTTCGGGATCCATCTACACATAACAAGCCGTAATACTCGAATGCCTCCAATTAAAACCAATTAAGGCCGCCGTCAAGCCTCACACGTATCGCCACAAATCACATGTAACATGCTGAAGGAACTGATCATTGCCACCATCATGCCAATTCAACCATTGCTAACCGATCCGACTTCTTCTAATTTACTCTGGACTTGCCTTAGGAATACTAATAGCTTCATTCAAAAAATAATCATGAACCTAAATTTGCACTCATCCTGAGTAACCTTATTTCATGAGACCACATTGTCTCCAAAACCCACGAACCATCTCATACCCTCCTTATGCGCATATTCGCATCTTCAATTGGTACACCCATTCTAAAAATCTCTCTATGAATTCGAATTATTTTCTCCCATTCCTCCAATGCCACACCACAAACCGAAGATAACGTAGAGCACACCAAGCCACTTTTCATAATCCACTGTAAAAGCTCAATACTTAACCATACTACTAGCTCGAAATCCTTAGGCACCACACTTTGAATTTTTTGAACCCACTAGAACCATTGTTGAGAGTCACCCACTCTGACTTGTTCCCAATTATGATCAAACTCCAGACCCTGCTAGCACATGAACACCTTCTCAAAGAAGCACTTGGCTGACTCACTTACCTTGTAGCACACATTCCTCAAATCCTTGGCTCAAATCACCACTAATGTTCTCTTTCCTTAGTCGTAACAACCCACCAATATTCCGATAACTAGAAACCTCACAAGTAAACAACCATGTAATCCAATCGTAGGCGGTGGGGCTCTTCCACTTAGCTTGAAGCTACCATTACATGACCCTAGAACCTACCAAGATTCCTTCTTCCTTACTGACATGACCTCACGCAATTGACACGCCAAATTCCTCAAAATCTTCCTGTTAGCCATTCCATGAACACTCTGAATCACTAGCCATATTTACATATTTGACCTCTTACCGGATAGCTAGTAAAATTCTTCATAGAAGCTTCATCAACACCACGTAACCGCTAACCTACTCACAGGAGATATCCCACATATGGAAATTCCATGCCGACCTCTTACAATGATGCTGCACCGAGTACAATTACTACGAAGCCAATAAACCCTCCTGAGCCCGTGCTCATTCACCAACTGTACAAGTTTGTTCATTCCCCATTGACATCAACTAAAGGTGCGACGATACATTCCAATCCAAGTCATGTCGCCTCCCTCTTTACATTAAGCAACTCCCTCCTATCGTATCCAACCTTCCTCAGTATTAGCCAATATTCCCAATTAGTTTGTAGTCCTAGTCGATGTCCACCATGAATCCCAAATCACTATAAACTTTCCCCAAGGCGTGTAGCTATCCTACCACAGAACCCATATGCTACTCTGCCACTCTCCCAGTTTGGTCAAACCCTCTCCTTTAGGCAACTACTCGACTTCTGTTTCTCACACTTGGCCTTCTAGAATTTTAACCACTGCAAGACACCTCCCACATGTCCTTTCTCATCCTTCGTTGCCCAATTGTTGCCTTAAATCAAAATCTATCTCTGTAGCACTTGAACCAATTGATCGCTACCAACTATAATAAGCTCTTAACGTCGCACAAGGTTGAATAGGAGAGAAATAAAACCATAAGCCTCAAAGGAATAAAATCGCACGATGAGGAATCAAGAAGGGAAGTGCTCCTAACAGTCCTATAGCCTCTCCAAGATAAGTACAGACGTATCTGTATCGATCTGCAAGACTCTACCAGACTCGCTCATGACTCGTGAGACCAAATTGAACCACTGTCAGGCAAGCCAGCCATAATTAATTAACTTAATTTCTCCTTTTTAATATTTGAAATCATGATTTCCTTTAATTTAATAATAAAAGATGGACTTTATAGAGTAAATAAAAATATTTTCACAATTTCAATACCAAACAACCCATAATCACCCCAAAACCCGGTGTCACGAGTGCATGAGCATCAACTAGGAAATATAATAAAATACAGCATCTGTCTGGAATACAAATTAGACAGGAGAAAACATAAATAACTCTGATGGAGACTCTGCAGGCTGCGGATCGTAACATGAAATACAGCTCACGGTAAGTCCCCGCAACATCCGCGCCTCTGCGCCCAAAAGACCACCGGGTATATATGCACCTGCACAAAATATGCAGCAAGTGTAGTATGAGTACGTAAATCAACGCGTACCTAGTAAGTATCTAGCCTAACCCTAGAGGAGTAGTGACGAGGGGTCGACATCGACACTTACTAGAGGTCCAGTTAAATAAATAATACGATAATTCATACAATTGTAAAGTACACATCAATAGAGGAGAAATCTGAAGTTTTATAATGTTCTAATTATTTCATTTTTATCATAAATTTATCGATCATGTATCCTACCTCAATATCTCAGAATAAATGCCAAGTGTCAATACTAATCAGATAAGAAGTACCATAAATATCGGGCATCAGTGAAAAGTTTATCTCGTGAATATTTGGACTAATAGCGGTATAACGCATGATAATGCCGAGGTCATTCGGCCCGATCCGGAGTAGTGTGTACACTGCCGAGGGTCGAACAGCACGAACCAGAGATGCACCTCTATATAGTGCCGAGGCGTTCGGCCCGCTCCACAAGAAAGGAAGGAATTTATCCCATTCTGAGAGATACTGCCGAGGCGTTCGGCCTACTCCACAAGAAAGGAATGAAGTTTCTCAATCACAAGATACGCGCTTACAATAAAGTACACGAGCACAATAATAAGTACATCACTTTACATTTATCGAATACCTTAGCAACAACTCAGGGTATTAAATCTTGACCTGATACTTTTATTTCTAAATCAATTTCAGTTATAACTTTAATTAAATAAGCCAGCAGAACAAGTTCAAATAATTCAATTATTACAGGATAAGGTCCTAAGTCTACCCGAACATAGGCATGCTTTAGCTACGTACGGACTCTCTTCACCTCATACGTACGTAGCGCCCACAACTAGTTGCACATAACAATAAATATCACCTAGGGGGTGTTTTCCCCTTCACAGGGTTAGACAAGAGACTTACCTCGCTCCGAAGTTCCATAACCGGCTCCAAAGCCCTCTAACACCTCAAACCGATGTCCGTCGCTCCAAAACTAGTCAAACTATGTGCAAACCAATAAAAATATACTTTAATACTCATAACAAATCAATTTAGACAAATTCCCAACTCTGCTCGAAAAGCCGATAAAGCAACCCTCGGGCCCACGTGCCCGGATTTCGAAAATGTTTGAAGATAAACATTACCCATAACATTACGAACTCAAATATATGATTTATTCTCAATTTCATGCCCAAATTCGTGGTCAAATTCCAAAAATATCAATTTCTAAGTTTTCTACCAAAACCCCAAATTTCTACAAATTCCCATGCTTGAATCTATATGAAAACCATGTATTTATCTCGCAATGGATGGGAATAACTTACCTTGGCATAGATGAAGAAAAACCCACACTTGAAGCTCTCCAAAAATCGCCCAACCAAGAGAGAATGGAAGAAAGTGGGATAAGTCCCCGTTCATAAAGAACCCTTCTGCCCATCGACTTCTCGCACCTACGGCCACTTGACCGCTTCTGCGGTTCCGCAGGTGCGGCAAATATTCCGCTTCTACGGAGATGCCCCCAGCTGCCTGCTTTCGCTTCTGTGCCTTCCCTTCCGCAGGTGCGGTCTCACTTCTGCGGCGAGATGACCGCATTTGCGGTCTCAGTACTGCCCAAAACAAAATCGCATTTGCGCCCTTTTGGCCGCTTTTGCGGATTTGCACATGCGGCCAAAACCTCGTAGGTGCAGTTACACCAGAAGGCAGCTTCTCCAGCACTTCTTCCAAGTCCAAACTCGATCCGTCGATCATCTGGAATCTACCCGAGGCCCTCGGGGCCTCAACCAAATAAACCAACACGTCCTAAAATACATAACGAACTTAGTCGAGGCCTCTAATCATGCCAAACAACATAGAAACTACAAATCACCCTCCAATTCAAACTTAATGAACTTGAAACTTCAAACTTCTACAATCTATGCCCACTTCGAGAATTGGAATCCGACCCCGATATCAAAAAGTCCACTCTCGGTCAAACTTCTCAAAAATTATCCAAATTTCCAATTTTCACCATATGACCCCGAAATGACCTACGGACCTCCAAATCCACATTTGGACGCGCTCCCAATACCAGAATCACCATAAGGAGCTATTCCCAGACTCGGAATCCCAAACAGACATTAATAACATTGAAATGCACTTCAACCCAAATTTATGAAATTCGTCCTAAACGCCAACCTTCCACAATAGGCACCGAAACATTTCCGGGTCATCCAAAATCCGATTTGGACATACGCCCAAGTCCAAAATCATCATACGAACCTGTTAGAACCTTCCAATCCCGATTCTGAGATCGTTTACTCAAAAAATAAACCTTAGTCAATTCTTCCAACTTAAAGCTTCCGAAATTAGAATCTTCTTCCCAAACCAACTTCGAACTTCCCGAAATTCAATTCCGACCATACGTGTAAGTCATAATACCTGAAGTACAACTACTCAAGGACTCAAATCGCTAAACGACACGCTAGAGCTCAACACGACCGGTTAGGTTGTTACAAAGGTACTCATACCCATGTTGCCCGTACTCCAAATCAGGTAGTATAGGGACTTCAGATGCCGGGGGCACTACCAGCCCAGCCGGCTGCAGCTGTTCAGGCCCCGGTAGTCCCCGTTATGGCAGATGATGAGCATAGGAGACTTGAGAGATTTGGGAGGCTTCGACCTCCATCATTTAGCAGCGCTGAGTCAGGGGATGCTTAGGGTTTTCTCGATAAGTGCCAGTGGATGCTTCGGACAGCGGGTATTCTGGAGACCAGTGGGTCTCGTTCACTAATTTTCAGTTTTTTGGGGATGCCTTCAGATGGTGGGAGTCCTATGAGAGACGCAGGCCGGTCGGTGCAGTACCACTTACATGGCAAATTCTCTGTTCTCTTTTTAGAGAAGTTTGTGCCGCAGTCTCGCAGAGAGGAGCTGCACAAACAGTTTGTGCAGTTACGTTAGGATGGCATATCTGTGACGCAGTACAAGATGAGATTTTTTAAGTTGGATCGTCACGCGGTTTGGTTGGTTACCACTGATAGGGAGTGGATTAGGAGGTTCATTGATGGCCTCACATACCAATTGTGGTTACTTATGACTCGGGAGAGGGTATCTGGTGCTACTTTTGATGAGGTAGTTGACATTGCTCGGCATATAGAGGTGGTATGTAGCCAGGAGCGTGGTGAGAGAGAGGCTAAGAGGCCTCGAGGTTTGGGCAGTTCTGGTGGGGTACCTTCTATAGGGCAGTCCTACCACAACATGGGTCATCCCTACAGACATGCTCAAACGGGTCGTCCAGTTCACCGCGGTGCGTCATCCAGCCATGGTTCATACAGTTCTCATCAGGGTCAGTCATCTTTCAGTGCACTTCCAGCCTAGAGTACGCCCTGTGCTTCTTCAGTTCAGGGATCATCTGCGCTAGGTTTTTCTGGTAGTTATTATAGTTCTCGAGGTCCACCTCAGAACTTACTAGCCTTTTCAGATAGGGGTTGCTTTGAGTGTAGAGACTTGGGCCACATAAAGAGACATTGTCCCCGCCTTACGCGAGGTCCAGTTCAGTAGAGGAGTCATGTTACGACTTCTGCACCAATTGCTCCACCACCTGCCCAACGAGCTCAGGGTGGGGCTCAATTAGCTAGGGGTCGCCCAAGAGGGGAAGGCCGATCAGGTGGCGGTCAGGCTCGATTGTATGCTTTTTGTAACGACTCGGTCGGTCGTTTTGAGTATTAAAACCCTGTTTCCCTATATACTGCTCAAATTGTGATTAACAGTTATTATTTGACTTGCTGGGATAATTGGTTCGGGTCCGGTGAGGTTTTGTAATGATTTGGAACACTTAGTTCCAAGGTTTAGAATTTAAGTTGAAAAGGTTTTGTGGTGCCGAGGTAGACCAATTAGTACTTTTTGGGTTGAACAATGCACTAGGGAGTAATGGAAAATTTTCGGCAAAAGAGGACGTTTTTGCAGCCCATTATACAGTCGCAGAATCACTCTACGGATGGCATAATGGTCGAAGAGTGAAGCAGATGTGAGGCAAGATTTAAGGAAATCTGCGGTGCACTATGCGACCGCAGACCTATTCTGCGGTGCATTATGCGACCGCAGAACTATTCTGCAGTGCATTATGCGATTGCAGAACGGGTATGCGGGCTGCATAATCACCGCAGACCTGTCCAGGCGACCCTCATTTTGGAGCTTCCATTATGCGGTTAGTTTGTGGACCGCATACGTGTTATGCGATCGCAAATCTGCGTCGGGTCTTCAAATCTTTCTAATTTTTGACCCGACCCAACTTCAATTTATAGCCCTTGAAGCTCATTTTGGAGGAAATATCTGACATTTTTAGAGAGAATGGAGAGTGTTATAGAGAGAGGAATAAGCTCAAGTACTTTGTTCATCAAGATCTTGTTCAAGCTTTGAAATCCAACAAGAAAATATCACAAGATCTTCACCCAAGAGGTAAGGTTCTAACCCTAGTCTTCAATTTTGAGTTTGGGTAAAGATGGGTGATTAAGAGTATGATTCTTGGGTGTTAGAGTATTATTTATACATACACATACCAATACGTTTTGTGGAAAGATTTTTAAGTTCAAATGGGTAAAGATTGAGTTGAAAATGGTAGAAATCTTCATGGACTTTAATTAAAGATTTGAGGGTCGAGTTGATGTCAGAATGTTGTAAAATTTGTATGGTTGGACTCGTGATTGGATGGGCATTCATATTTTGTAACTTTTGTTGGGTTCCGAGATGTGGGCCCCACGTGCGATATTTGAGTTAATTTCGGATCTTTATTGGAAAAATTTGCATTTCATTATGGAATTAATTGCAATAATTGGTATTCACTGAATCGAATTAATTGTGGCTAGATACGAGACTTTCGGAGGCCAATTTGTGTGGCAAGGGCATAGAAGAATAAAGAATTACACGATTTGAGTTAAGTAACAGTTTTAAATCTGGTCTTGAGGGTATGAAACCCCAGATTATTGTATTATATCAGTATTTTGGAGGTGACGCACATGCTAGGTAACGGCCGTGTGGGTGTGCACCATGGGAATTGGGATTTGGTCCATTCTGTGAAACTGGAAAGTTGAATAAGCTTATCGTTAGCTATGTGCCCTTTCTTTGCTATAAAAATTTGACAGTGAAGCATGCTTAGGCTATGTGATGGTGCTGTAAAGACCACAAAGGTCTTGTACATGTTGAATTATCTGCTAAATTATTGTTTTATACTCAGTCATAGTTTACTTGTTTATTTTATCTCAGTTTCTATTGTTCATTATTGATGCATCATATTATTGTTATTTGGGCTGAGTATCATGACTATTGAGAGCCCGAGAGACTAGAGAGATTTATGACTGAGTGAGGCCGAGGGCCTGATTGTGAAATATTATACTATAGCACGTGAGTTGTCCGTGCAGTACGTAAGTTGTCTGTGCTGATCCTTATATTATACTATAGCATATGAGTTGTCCCTGCAGATCCAAATATTTACACTATGGCACATGAGTTGTCCGTGCAACACGTGAGTTGTCCATACAGATTATAGCGCTTGGGCTGTAGAAGCCCCTCCGGAGTCTGTACACCCCCAGTGAGCGCGGGTACCCATTGAGTGTGAGTGCTGAGGGCTGAGAGCTGAGTGGTTGAGCTGTTGTGACGAGTTGAGTAACTGTTGCCCTAAGTGGCTGTACTTGCTTTTCATTTGTTGTTGAACTTAGTCTCTATCTGTCATTGTTGTGAAATTCTCTAAAAGATTTTATATCCGGATTACATGAACTTGAATTGTATAAACGGATTTGACTTAAACTGCTGGAATTGATAGCATGTCTACTCTCTGCTGGAATTACTGAAAACGAATTATAATTGTATAGCTCATTACTATCTTCAGTTCTTTGTTTATTATTGTTACTTGCTCAGTTGGTTGTACTCATACTACACCCTGCACTTCCTGTGCAGATACGGGTGTTCTCGGAGATAGCGGGTGTTGATTCATTCGCACAGTTGATTTTCTGGAGATTCTGAGGTAGCTGTCGTGTTTCGCAGACCTTGCCTCTCCTTCCCTATCTCCTTATTTACTGTATTTGGTCTCATACTATTATGGACTATATTTTCCAAACTTGTATTCACATTAGATGCTCATGTACTTAGTCACACCAGGTTTTGGGAGTGTTTGTATCGGTATTTGCGATATTTGTGGATTGTGTTTTAATATTATATTTTCAAACTTAAAAGAAATTATGATTTATTGAGATTGTCGATTTGTCTAATATCTAGATAGGCGCCATCACGACTGGTTAGAATTTTGGGTCTTGACACTTTTCCTACTAGACTAGATGATGTTGCTTCAGATGCAGTGATCACATGTATTGTCTCAGTGTGCCACAGGGAGGCATCTATATTATTTGACCCTGGTTCTACTTATTCATATGTATCATCGTACTTTACTCATTATCTAGATATGCCCCGCGAGTCCTTAGTTTTACTTGTACGTGTATCTACACCAGTGGGCGATACTATTATGGTGGACCGTATGTATCGGTCTTGTGTGGTAACTATTGGGGGACTGGAGACTAGAGTTGATCTATTATTGCTTAGTATGGTTGATTTCTATGTAATCCTGGGTATGTATTGGTTGTCCCCATGTCATGCTATACTGGACTGTCACGCAAAAATCGTGACGTTGGCAATGCCAGGGTTGCCAAAGGTCAAATAGAGAGGTTCTCTAGATTATGTTCCCGGTAAGGTAATTTCTTATTTGAATGCCCAACGTATGGTGGGGAAGGGGTGTTTGTCATATTTGGCCTTTGTGAGAAATGTTGATGCAGATACCCCTACTATTGATTCAGTACCGGTAGTGCGAGACTTACCGGATGTATTTTCTGTAGACTTGCTGGGTATGCCACCCGACAGAGATATTGATTTCGGTATTGACTTGGTGTCAGGCATACATCCTATTTCTATTCCTCCGTATCGTATGGCACTGGCTGAATTGAAAGAATTAAAAGAGCAACTTCAGGAACTTATTGATAAGGGGTTAATTAGGCCTAGTGTGTCGCCTTGTGATGCACCAGTCCTGTTTGTGAAAAAGAAAGATAGTACAATGAGGATGTGCATCTACAGGCAATTAAACAAAGTTACAATAAAAGATAAGTATCCTTTGTCGCGTATTGATGATTTATTTAACCAGCTTCAGGGAGCGAGGGTATTCTCCAAAATTGATTTGAGATTCGGGTATCACCAGTTAAAAATTCGGGACTCGGATATTCTAAAGATGGCATTCCGGACCCGCTATGGTCACTATGAATTTCTTGTGATGTCATTTGGGCTAACCAATGCCCCAACAGCATTTATGCACTTGATGAATAGCGTATTCCAGTTGTATCTTGACTCATTTGTCATGGTATTTATTGATAATATCCTGGTGTACTCACATAGCTAGGAGGAACATGCAAAACATTTGAGTATTGTACTACAAAGGCTGAGGGAAGAGTAACTTTATGTCAAATTCTCTAAGTGTGAGTTCTGGCTTAGTTCGGTGGCATTCTTGGGACACATAGTGTCAAGTGAAGGGATTAAGGTGGATCCGAAGAAAATAGAGGCAGTTCAAAGTTGGCACAGACCATCTTCAGTTACTGAGATTCGGAGTTTTCTCGGCTTGGTCGGTTATTTTTGTCGCTTCGTGGAGGGTTTCTCATCTATTGCATCGCATATGACTAAATTAACCCAGAAAGGTGCCCCGTTCAGGTGGTCGGATGAATGTGAAGAGAGCTTTTAGAAGCTCAAGATAGCTTTGACTACATCTCTAGTATTGGTATTGCCTACAGGTTCAGGGTCTTATACTGTATATTGTCATGCATCGGTATTGGTCTCGGCGTAGTGCTTATGCAAGATGGTAAGGTGATTGCCTATGCGTCCAGACAGTTAAAGGTACATGAGAAGAATTATTCCGTTCACGACCTTGAGTTAGCAGCTATTGTTCATGCCTTGAAGATTTGGTGGCATTATTTGTACGGTGTCCATTGTGAGGTCTATACCGATCACTGGAGTCTACAACATCTTTTTAAACAGAAGGATCCTAATTTTTGGCAGCGGAGATGCTTGGAGTTACTTAAAGATTATGATATCACCATTCTCTATCATCCCGAAAAGGCTAATGTGGTGGCCGATGCCTTGAGTCGTAAGGCGGGGAGTTTGGGCAGCTTAGCATACTTACCGGTAGCAGAGAGGCCTTTAGCCTTGGATGTTCAGGCGTTGGCCAACCAGTTTGTCAGATTGGATATTTCCGAGCCGAGCCGAGTTTTGGCTTGCGTGGTTTCTCGATCTTCTCTTTATGATCGTATCAGAGAACGTCAGTATGATGACCCACATCTGCTTGTCCTTATGGACACGGTTCAGCACGGTGATGCCAAAGAAGTCACTATTGGGGATGACGGTGTATTACGGGTGCAGGGCAGGCTATGTGTGCCTAATGTAGATGGTTTGCGTGAGTTGATTCTCCAGGAAGCTCACAGTTTGTGGTACTCCATTCATCCAGGTGCCGCGAAGATGTATCAGGATTTGAGGCAGCACTATTGGTGGAGGCGAATAAAGAAAGATATAGTTGGGTTTGTAGCTCGGTGTTTAAATTGTCAACAGGTGAAGTACGAGCATCAGAGACTTGAAATTCAGGAGTGGAAGTGGGAGCGTATTACCATGGACTTCGTAGTTGGGCTCCCACGGACTTTGAGGAAGTTTGATGTTGTTTGGGTGATTGTGGATCTATTGACCAAGTCTGCGCATTTTATTCCAATTGGTACTAATTATTCTTCGGAGCAGTTAGCTCAGATTTATATCCTCGAGATTGTTCGCCTACACGGTGTGCCATTGTCCATCATTTTAGATCGGGGCACGTAGTTTACATCATAATTTTGGAGAGCAGTGCAGCGAGAATTGGGCACAGGGGTTCAGTTGAGTACAGCATTTCACCCTCAGACGGACGGACAGTCCAAGCGCACTATTCAGATATTGGAGGATATGCTACGCGCTTGTGTCATTGATTTTGGGGGTCCTTGGGATCAATTTTTTCCACTCGCGGAGTTTGCTTACAATAACAGCTACCAGTTGAGCATTCAAATGGCTCTGTGTGAGGCTTTGTATGGGAGACGGTGCCGGTCTCCGGTGGGTTGGTTTGATCCAGGTGAGGGTAGGATATTGGGTACTGATTTGGTTCAAGATGCTTTGGAGAAGGTCAAAGTGATTCAGGAATGGCTTCACCCGGCGCAGTCTAGACAGAAGAGTTATGCTGACTGGAAGGTCCGTGATGTTTCTTACATGGTTGGGGAGAAGGTTCTGCTCAAGCTTTCGCCCATGAAGGGTGTATTGAGGTTCGGGAAGAAGGGCAAGTTGAGACCTCGATATATTAGGCCTTTTGAAATACTTAAGAAGATTGGAGAGGTGTCTTATGAACTTGCCTTGCCACCTAGTCTATCAGTTGTTCATCTAGTGTTCCATGTGTCCATGCTCCGAAAGTATGTTGGGGATCTGTCTCATATTTTGGATTTCAGTACGGTGCAGTTGGACGATAATTTGACTTATGATGTGGAGCCGATGGCCATATTAGACCGGCAGGTTCGAAAGTTGAGAAATAAGGAAATTGCCTTCGTGAAAGTGTTATGGCGAAACCAATAGGTTGAAGTGGCCACTTGGGAAGCCGAGGAAGAAATAAAAAAGAAGTACCCTCATTTGTTTGAATAGTCATGTATTTATAAAGTTGTGTTCTATGAAAAATGCTAAGAGTTACCTTCTATGAATTATATATCAACTGTATAGCCGATGTTAAAGGTGTTCCTTTTTGGTAGTATACTGCTCGTGAGGCCACGATTGACATTATTTTAATGTTATGTTGCATCGTTGGTTCATGAATATGTTGTTAGGACTGGTTTTGGTGATTCTCTGGCAGGTGGTTAGGCCCAATTGCAGAGGACACTCTGCCAAAATTTCTGAAAAATTTGGGAGTTAGCCAAATTTTGGGGCCTTAAGGAAGTTGAAATGTTGGAAGAATATCTAAGATCTATATGAAGTCAAGAACGATTAGAGATGATGGTTAGGGTGAAAAGAGGATAATACTGGGCCTAATAATGACTTGTAAAACATTCGAGGACAAATATTCTTAAGTGGGGAAGAATGTAACACCCCAAAATATTTTTAAGTGTTTTAAGACCATTAAGAAGATTGGTGGGTGCTAATTATATCAATTCGGGTATGAACAAGACTGGTAATTTAAATGATATCAACTGATCATGATAATATATGTATGAGGTGCATTAAGAATGGTTTAGGGTCTAAGAAGAGCCCTAAGGCTAAGTCAAGTTGAAAAGTATATGATGGGATAAAATTTCAAATGAGTTTGCACAAGATCTAACTTCAAACGAGTATAACTCTCAAGCTATGAAGATTTATATGGTGTATAACTTATCAAATTAAAGCTCTTTGAGTCTAGTTTCCAACACATCAAACCGTTTGCCATTTAGATATGTATACATAAAGTAATGGACATTTTACCGAACATGTATCATATGTGAGCCCAGATGCGGGGCTGCGCATATTTGAGACTTTCTGCCTCAGGTGCGCGGCCGGATGCGCGGCCACTTGCCCAGGTGTGCGACCACGCACGTAGGAGCTCATTTAATACTCCCAAAGCTGGGTAGGAAGAGGGGTAAAGTTATTTTTTAGCTAAAACCTGATATATTTAGAGAGAAGTGAGAGTGTTCAAGAGAGATGAAGAAGCTCAAGTGTCTTGTTCATCAAATCTTGCTCAAACCTTGAAATCCAACAAGAAATCTCTCAAGTTCTTCATCTAAGAGGTAAGGTTTCATACCCTAATTTTTTAATTTCGGATTTAGGTAGAAGATGGTTGATTAGGAGTATGATTCTTGGGTGTAAGAGTATTATTTATATATGCTTATACCAATAAAGTTTGTGGGAAGATTTTTGAGTTCAAATTAATGGGTAAAGATTGGGTTGAAAATGGTAGAAATTTTGAAAGACGTTAATTGAAGATTTGAGGGTCGAGTTGATGTATGAATTTGGTGAAATTTGTATGGTTGGACTCGTGGTTGGATAGGCGTTCATATTTTGTAACTTTTGTCGGGTTCCGAGACGTGCGAGTTTTGAGTTAATTTTAAATTTTTATTGGAAAATTAGTATTTCCTTATGGAATTAATTAGAATAATTGATATTGACTGAATCGAATTAATTGTGGCTAGATACGAGGCTTTCGGAGACCATTTCTCGTGGCAAGGACATAGCAAAATAAAGAATTACACGGTTTGAGGTAAGTAACATTTATAAACTTGGTTCTGAGGGTATGAATTCCTGAATTACATGTTGTATGAATTGTTTGGAGATGACGCACACGCTAAGTGACGGACGTGTGAGCGTGCATCATAGGAATTATGACTTAATTGATTCCGTGGAGTTTTATAATTAAATAAATATCATTATCCGCACATCCTCCACGTGTTAGAGAGATTGAGCTGAGACTCATGTTAAAGTTCATGATTTGGCTATGCGCCGATATACTTTGGGACCCATATGGGTCGTATTGTTGTTGAACTATTTGTTTAAATTTATAATTTTGTACTCAGTCACATCTATCACTTTCATATCATATCTCAGTCTCTGTTGTCATTCATTGATACTTCATATTATCATGTCGGGTTGATTTTTCATGTTATTGAGAGCCCGAGAGACTGGAGATTCTGAGTGATAGTTATGTTTATTTATTTATGCCTGGATCTGGTTATTATAGCGCTTGGGCCGAAGGAGCCCCTCCGGAGTCTGCACCCCCACAGTGAACATAGTTGATATATATATATATATATATATATATATATATATATATATATATATATATATATATATATATATATATATGGGATGGATCTTCCCTGGGCATGGATCTTGCCATAAATATATATATATATCTTGAGAATCACAAATAACATAGTCATAAAACAGAACTCCACTGCTAGCTATGGCTATAGCATAAATAGGAAGACCGGCCAAAAATCCAAAAAGTGGATAAAACTGATAAACAAACCCAAAAATAATGGAAGAAATCAAGAACCATATACCAAGTCCCAACAATTTCTTTTCCAAAGATTTTTTCTGGCTTTGATATATAGACGATAAGTAATTAGCCAAGAAGTAACTGAAATATACGAAGAAGATGAAACTCAAGAAAGAGTATTGGCTAATACTATATGCTCTGCAATACTATATGCTCTGTATATTACTCCAAATGTGTTGAATAGGATTAAGAGGGTTTGGACACAAAATAATATAAACGGTGTAGAATTTGTCGTAGGAGAAGGAGGGGTTCTTCTTCTTTTAGAACTTCCATAATGATCCATTCTCATTGATGTATACATAAAATAGAAGAGAGGAAGAGGTTTTAATTTGAAGACTAAAGTGAGGTTCTTGTTGTGTAGTTTGTGTGTGTGTGTGTGTGTTTTATGTTTTTATATATAGAGAGGGGTAAGGAATAAAGGACAAATGTCACGTCAATCACTTTGTGGAAGTTACTTCTTGCTTTCTTGGTTGGCTCGCGGAAATGTATTAATCCAAGTAATAACTAATTCTACACCGTAACTTTTAATTTTTGAAAATAAATAAAAATTAAACTAAGTCCAAGTCCGTCGTATCAACTGTACAAGATAAAACTTGCACGGGGTTTGGTCGCCGTCATTTAACCTATACCCATATTTTTAAAATTCTTTAACTTATATCCTAATTTTTACAATTTCAGACGCATCCTCTTCTTTCTCCTGACCTATGCGCTTCTTTCTTCCTCCTCTTCTTTTCCTCTTCATATTTTCTCTCTCAAACATATGAGTGTAACGACTCGGCCGGTCGTTTTGAGTATTACAACCATGTTCCCCCATTTACTGTTCAATTTGTCCTTTACAGTTGTTATGTGACTTGCTGGGGTAATTGGTTCGGGTCTGGTGAGGTTTCGGAATGAATTGAGACACTTAGTCTCAAAGATGAAAACTTAAGTTGAAAAGGTTGACCAGAAGTTGACTTATGTGTAAACGACCCCGAAATAGAATTTTGATGATTTTAATAGCTCCGTATGGTGATTTTGGACTTAGGAACGTGCCGGAAAAATTATTTGGAAGTCCGTAGTTAAATTAGGCTTGAAATGCCTAAAAATAGAAATTTAAGTTGGAAGTTTGACCAGAGAGTTGACTTTTTGATATCGGGGTCAAAAATCCGATTCTGAAAATTTGAAATAGGTCTGTTATGTCATTTATGACTTGTGTGCAAAATTTGAGGTCAATCGGACTTGATTTGCTAGGTTTCGGCATCGAATGTAGAATGTTCTAATGTCGTTTCTTCAAGAATAAATAGTATTACATTAAGCAAATGAGTTCCAAATTCAGTTTTGATTAAAGAATTAGATCCGTATTGAAATTTCGGAGTCATAGCAAAAAGAATCGTCAAATTCGGATATCGTATGAGAGAGTTATGCCCATTTCCGTATCGGAAAATATTTTCCGTTGTCGTCAGCGTCCAAGGTAGCGTGGGGCGCTATCCCTGGCGCTGGGACCGTTGGAGGTACTGGAAAGGGCGCCACAAGCAGCGCCCCACGCCACTGATATAAAAACCCCATAAAACGGAGAGTTTTTTCATTTTTACTCATTTTTGAGTTTGGGGAGCTCGATTTAGGCGATGTTTGGGTGCTTTTCACGGGAAAACATTGGGGTAAGTGTTCATTTTCCTATATTGATTATATTTCATGATTTCATACTCATTTACATCATGAATCCGTGAATTTATGGAAGAAAGAAATCAGATTTTTATGAAATCTTCCAAAAATATAAAATGAAGATTTGAATGTCAATCCGATGTTAGAATTTAGTAATTTTTGTATGGTTGGACTCCTGGTTGAATGGGCATTCATATTTTATAACTTTTATCGGGTTCCGAGATGCGGGCCCCACTATTAATTTTTGGGTTAATTTCGGATTTTATTGTAAAATTTAGTATTTTCATATGGAATTGATTCCTATACCTCGTGTTGATTGTATCAAATTATTTTGACTAATATTCAAGGCGTTCGGAGGCTGAATCGCGAGGAAAAGGCTTATTGGAATAAAGAATTCCTCGAATTGAGGTAAGTAACAGTTCTAAATTTGGTCCTGAGGGTATGAAACCCCGGATTATGCTATGTGATCGGTTTTGAGGTGACGCACATGCTTAGATGACAGGTGTGTGGGAGTGCACCGTAGGAATTGTGACTTGGTCAAATTTCATGGAACTGTATAGTTGAATAATCTGTTCTTATCTGTACATTCTCCATGTAGTAGAGAAATTGAACCACAAATCATATTTAGATTATGTGTTGTCACTGTAGGGACCCATAGAGGTCGTGTACATGTTGAACTATCTGCTTAATTATTGTTTTGTACTCAGTCACAATTTACTTATTTATTTTATCTCAGTCTCTATTGTTCATTATTGATGCATCATATCATTGTTCTTTGGGCTGATTTCATGATTTTTGAGAGCCCGAGAGACTGGAGAGATTTATGACTGAGATGTTATATTATAGCACGTGAGTTGTCCATGCAACATGTAAGTTGTCCGCTCGGATCCAGATATTATATTATAGCACGTGAATTGTAAGTGCAGCACGTGAGTTGTCCGTGCGGATCCAGATATTATATTACTGCACGTGAGTTGTCCGTACGGATCCAGATATTATACTATAGCACGTGAGTTGTTCGTGCAGCACGTGAGTTGTCCGTGCGGATCCAGATATTATATTACTGCACGTGAGTTGTCCGTACGGATCCAGATATTATACTATAGCACGTGAGTTGTTCGTGCAGCACGTGAGTTGTCCGTGCGGATCCAGATATTATATTACTGCACGTGAGTTGTCCGTACGGATCCAGATATTATACTATAGCACGTGAGTTGTTCGTGCAGCACGTGAGTTGTCCGTGCGGATCCATATATTGATACTATAGCATTTAAGTTGTCCGTGCAGCACGTGAGTTGTCCTAGTGAGCGCAGGTACCTACTGAGTACCTAGTGAGCGCAGCTACCTACTGAGTGCGAGTGCTGAGTGAATGAATTGGCTGAGTGACTGTGGTCCTGAGAGGATGCATTTGATTTCATTCTTATTGCACTACAGTTGTCATGTATCACTCTGTTTGAAATTTCTGAAAGATATTATCCTCTTTTTCATTCGAACTTGATATGAAATTACTGTTGAGTTTTAAATGTTGAACATGAAAGCATGCCTAAATCTTATGTTAGAAATTACTGTAATTGGACTTAGCTGTGAAGTTCGTCACTACTTTCAGTTCTTTATTTAGTATTGTTACTTGCTGAGTTGGTTGTACTCATACTACACCCTGCACTTCATGTGCAGATCCACGTGTTCCCGTACATAGTGGGTGTTGATTCTTTCGTACAGTTGATTTTTCGGAGATTCAGAGGTAGCTACCGTGTTTCACAGACCTTGTCTCTCCTTCCCTATCTCCTGGTTTACTGTATTTGGTCTCAGACTATTATAGACCGTGTTTGCCAGACTTGTATTCATATTAGATGCTCATGTACTCAGTGACACCGGGTTTTTAGAGTATTTATATTTATACTTGTGAGATTTCTTTCGCTGAATTTAATTATTGTGTTTTCAAATTTAAAAGATATATGATTTATTAAGATTGTCGGGTTGTCTAGTATTGAGTTAGGCGCCATCACGACGGGTGAGATTTTGGATCATAACAAGTTGGTATCAGAGCTCTAGGTTATATTGGTATCACGAGTCTTGAGAAGGTTTAGTAGAGTCTTGCGGATCGGTATGGAGACGTCCATACTTATCTTCGAGAGGCTGCCGAATCCTTAGGAAAATTTTACTTTCTTGTATTCTATCGTGCGGAATTGATTCAACTTGAAACATAACTTTTTGAATTCCTTCCACCATTCATGTGTGCATGTGAGCGCTCGGTATCAGTGTTGCATCACCGTCTTATGATTCCATGAATGAGATTCGTGATATGTTTTATGTGTTTTGGTAATGGGCCAGTCTGGAGGACGTGAGGCCAAGGTTAGACCGCAACTTAAGCTCGGTAGTTTCAGTTGTGTGAACTTATACATTTGGACTCATATGTTCGTTGGTGTCCCTATGAGTGGAATTTATGGCTCGATGAGCGGTTGAATGGCTATATGATAAGTATGATGTAATTGCGAGATGTGTTCAGATGGGTTGAATGTGAAGAATAAAGTTTACTTGTGACTCAATGGTTTGCTATTGGGTACTTGATTTCTCCCTTGATTTGACGTATAGTCTTGAGTTGTGAATGTATTGAACGACCTTTCATGTTGTTAAATTGTGGGACAAATTAAATTCTCATGTCTTGTTAATGAGTTTGGACTCATAAAGATTAAGTGATTGTGTAGTAATTGTGGCTGTGAAAGGGTATAACAAGATGCCAATTTGAGGCTAAGCAGGTGGTATATCTCCTGCAGAGTAATCTACGTAGGTGTGTTCCTTATAATGTTGAGTGGAGAGTTTCTTTTCTACAATTAGAGTGTATGTGTTGAGATTTGAATTTGAATCTGGTTGAGAAAGTTGACTTGACTGTCACGAGAAGGAAGGCGAGCTTAGTAGATGATTTGAGGTATTGTATGGTTTGTGTTACCTGAGCTTGTGAAGAATTTTCATGGAATTGACTGCTGGATAATGGCAATAGTAGAGTATGGGTATGGCGAGTTATCAGATGTTTTGTTATATGGCTTTGAGCCAAGTGGGGGAGTTTGCCATCTACGATTTTATTGCACGATTATATGCGGTATTGGTTTTGGTCCAAGGCATGCTTGTTGATTAGTTATAACTTGCAGAGGTTGAGATCAGGGATGACTCGAGTAAGAAAGTTCATGGATATGGGTTATATTGAACTTTATATATGAAAATCATGGGATGAGTGAGTTGTTATTGATGAAGAATGTAGTGCGCACGGAGTATGAATTTGATCGGTGGTGTTAAGGCAGGGTTACCTCCTTGAGTGTTGTTGTGCTAATGAGGCATGTGTCTTTCAGCCCATTTGGGTGGTGTAATTTAGATTTGAGCAAAGTGGGTGACTCCCGAGAAGGTTCTAATGGGTTCGAGAATTATATATAGCAATCGAGAATGTTTTAGGATTTGTGTATGGATAGAATCTGAGATTTACATTTAATGGTGCCGGGAGTTGCGGTAATTCTGTATGACTCTGGATTCTATATTTTAGTACAAGAAAGTTAAGAAGAACAATTTTAAACTCACATAAAGTATTTTCAGAGTAAGTGTTACGGTTGTGGTATTTATGGAGGTGCTTAAGAAGAATACAATGGCTTATGGGCCATAGGGCGGTGTGGTTTTATGTTAGGATGTCTTGTAGTGAACTTTGGTAAGGATCGTGCAGTTCTGACAGAGAGAAGTGTCAACTTGAGGGTAATTCAGAAGAAACTCAGAGCAAATAGGACGACTGGGTAGTAGCCTGGACCAGTATTGTGTGATCGGTTCTTTGGGTACCTATGAAGTAGTAAGGCCCTATGGATGTTTTAGTGGAAATATTCTTGGGTTGATGACCTGCGTGGCTTGGCCGAGTTAGAGGAATTCAGTTCTGATTGCTTGGTTATATGCAAATGGATTTCAAAGTGTTCTTGATGGTTTCTATCATGGTTCGAACCAGATATTTTCTACTGGTATGGGGGACATGTTGTGTATTGTGATTTCCTCCTGGATGAGAGAAAATGAAATGTTTCTAACTAACTGGATATGTAATTTACTGGTGATTCTGAGTTAATAATGAGATTCTCGTATTTTTCACATGATTGCATGATAGATGCAGTGTGTTGTGCGGGATTAAATATTTACATGTAGAAGGTGGCAGTTCAGTCTTGGAGGGAAGGTCCCGAATTTTGGACAACATGGTCAGTTCTAGATATTTAGATGAAGGTTATACCTGCTCGATAATTCCTGAGAATGATGCGCATTTCAGAAGGCGCATTGTGTTTTGATTTACGAATGTTCATTGATTGTGGTACTCACCTAGTTGATAGACTACCGATATTCAAATTTATTGCTATGTGGTTCGGAAGAATTTTGGGAGTATTCCTAGTGAGACGATCATGCATGAAGGATGTGATAGTCATTCAAGTGCTGGAGTTGGGACCAGTTATGGTGATTCATGTGTTCAATGAATTTGGAGACTGAGAGTTCTCAAAAGCATATTGTTTCAGGGTTGCGGCATGTTTGAGGTGAGTATTTCATTTAAACTCAGTGGAGTCACTAATTGCGTTAATTATTTATGATAGCTGCGCGCCACGAGTGCGTACATATGGGAGGTTTGACCCATGTGCGGGCATCGAGGCAAGTATTCATACTCGGAAGAATGCTTAGGCAAAGATATGCCTAGAGTTGACTGTTAAGCGTAAAGTTATAACATTTCTCGTATTCGTACCTTTGTCGAGAACTACCTGGGCTATACTTGAGGTTTCAGAGAGGCTAATTCCCTGAATGGTAGTTGCCATTCTGCGTCAACTTGCTGAATTGAGTTGTGATAGCACACTTTGTACATGCCTACTCTGTGGCGTGTTATTTATACCAATTCAGGAGCATGAGAATCTTAATTCATTTATCATATACATGTGTACTTATTTGATTGCTCCTGTATGATATGCCTGGACTGGAGGCCTGTGACCATGCCAGTCGGATTATATTATTGGCACGTGAGTTGTCCGAGCGGGTGATGTTAATGTGAGCTCTAGAAGAGCTGGTTATTGTTATTAAATTTGTGTGTCTTGGTTCTACTATATATAATGAGCTTATAGCATTGCAGTTGTGGTGGTGCTTGTTAAACTTGCAATACGGTTCTCTACTTTGAGACATCTTCCATTTTGGGTACAAGGTTGCGCAGTTGTGGCTTGAGTTATATTGGTGTGGCATGTTTGTGGGATAGTTGTGTTTAATAATATAAGGTCATTGGGCCTAGAATGTTTACTATCGGATTTGATTACGGTATATTTGAGTAGTTACTGTGATCGAGAATGGTGCTGCGAATATGCGAGTTGTGTAGTATGTTATGCGATCATATCTGGAGTTATGGCTATGGCCTGATACAGTTTGTTCAGACTTATACAGTGTATCGATGTGAGATTCGGGTCTTGAAAAGAAATTCTGAATGTTGGAAATTGAATTCCAAGGTTTATGGTCTAAGGTTGAAGTAATGATCTTCAATTACGTGGTATTGTTAGGCCTATATGGAATAGGGTGGCGTGGGATCACCCCTGGGTATGTGCGTGGTAAGATGGAATAGTGATGTGATGGATTGAAAACAACTCTTTGCACGTTCGAGGGCGAACATATGTTTAAGTGGAGAAGAATGTAACGACCCAGCCGGTCGTTTTGAGTATTACAACCTTGTTCCCCCCATTTACTGCTCAATTTGTCTTTTACAGTTGTTATGTGGCTTGCCGGGGTAATTGGTTCGGGTCCGGTGAGGTTTCGAAATGAATTGAGACACTTAGTCTCAAAGATGAAAACGTAAGCTGAAAAGGTTGACCAAATGTTGACTTATGTATAAACGACCCCGGAATAAAATTTTGATGATTCCAATAGCTCTGTGTGATAATTTTGGACTTAAGAACGTGTTCGGGAAATTATTTGGAAGTTCGTAGTTAAATTAGGCTTGAAATGGCTAAAAATAGAAATTTAAGTTGGAAGTTTGACCATGGAGTTGACTTTTTGATATCGGGGGTCAGAAATCTGATTCTGAAAATTTGAAATAGGTCTGTTATGTCATTTATGACTTGTGTGCAAAATTTGAGGTCAATCGGACTTGATTTGCTAGGTTTCGGCATCAAATGTAGAATGTTCCGACGTCGTTTCTTCAAGAATAAGTGGTATCATATTAGTCAAATGAGCTCCAAATTCAGTTTTGATTGAAGCATTAGATCCGTATTGAAATTTTGGAGCCATAGCAAAAAGAATCATCGAATTCGGAGATCGTATGAGAGAGTTATGCTCATTTCTGTGTCGGGAAATATTTCCCGTTGTCGTGAGCGTCCAGGGTAGCGAGGGCGCTATCCCTGACGCTGGGACTGCTGGAGGTACTAGAAAGGGCGCCACAGGCAGCGCCCCACGCAACATGTGGCGCCACAGACATAAAACTCCCATAAAACGGGGAGTTTTGCCATTCTTTACTCATTTTTGAGTTTGGGGAGCTCGGTTTAGGCGACTTATGGGCGATTTTCACGGACAAATATTGGGGTAAGCGTTCCTTATCCTATATTGATTATATTTCATGATTCCATACTCATTTACATCATGCATCCGTGAATGTATGGAAGAAAAAAAATCAGATTTTTATGAAATCATCCAAAAATGTAAAATGAAGATTTGAAGGTCAATCCGATGTCGGAATTTAGTAATTTTTGTATGGTTGGACTCGTGGCTGAATGGGTGTTCATATTTTGTAACTTTTGTCTGGTTTCAAGATGTGGGCCCCACTGTTAATTGTTGAGTTAATTTCGGATTTTATTGTGAAATTTAGCATTTTCATATGGAATTGATTCCTATACCTCGAGTTGATTGTATCAAATTGTTTTGACTAAGATTCAAGGCGTTCGGAGGCCGAATCGCGAAGAAAAGGCTTATTGGAATAAAGAATTGCTCGGATTGAGGTAAGTAGCAGTTCTAAATTTGGTCATGAGGGTGTGAAACCCCGGATTATGTGTTATGTGATCAGTTTTGAGGTGACGCACATGCTAGGTGACGGGCGTGTGGTCGTGCACCGTAGGAATTGTGACTTAGTCAAATTCCATAGAACTGTGTAGTTGAATAATCTGTTGTTATCTGTACATTCTCCATGTAGTAGAGAAATTGAACCGCAAATCATGTTTAGATTATGTGCTGTCACTGTAGGGACCCACAGAGGTCGTGTACATGTTGAACTATCTACTAAATTGTTGTTTTGTACTCAGTCACAGTTTACTTGTTTATTGTATATCAGTCTCTATTATTCATTATTGTTGCATCATATCATTGTTATTTAGGATGATTTCATGATTTTTGAGAGCCCGAGAGAATAGAGAGATTTATGACTGAGTGAGGCCGAGAGCCTGATTGTGAGATGTTATATTATAACACGTGAGTTATCCGTGCAGCACGTGAGTTGTCCGTGCGGATCCAGATATTATATTATAGCACGTGAGTTGTCCGTGCAGCACATGAGTTATCCGTGCAGATCCAGATATTATATTATAGCACGTGAGTTGTCCGTGCGGATCCAGATTTTATACTATAGCACGTGAGTTGCCCGTGCAACACGTGAGTTTTCCGTGCGGATCCAGATATTGATACTATAGCACGTGAGTTGTCCGTGCAGCACGTGAGTTGTCCGTGTAGATTATAGCGCTTGGGTTGTAGGAGCCCCTCCGGAGTTTGTACACCCCCCTTCCCCCCAGTGAGCGCAGGTACATACTGAGTGCGAGTACTGAGTGAATGAAATGGCTGAGTGACTGTGGTCCTGAGAGGATGCATTTGATTTTATTCTTATTGCACTACAGTTGTCATGTATCACTGTATTGGAAATTTCTGAAAGATATTATCCTCTTTTTCAGTCGAACTTGATATGAAATTACTGTTGAGTTTTAAATGTTGAACATGAAGGCATGCCTAAATCTTATGTTGGAAATTACTGTAATTGGACTTAGCTATGAAGCTCGTCACTACTTTCGGTTCTTTATTTAGTATTGTTACTGGCTGAGTTGGTTGTACTCATACTGCACCCTGCACTTCGTGTGCAGATCCATGTGTTCCCGGACATAGTGGGTGTTGATTCTTTCGCACAATTAATTTTTCAGAGATTCAAAGATAGCTGTCGTGTTTCGCAGACCTTGTCTCTCCTTCCCCATCTCCTGGTTTACTGTATTTGATCTCAGACTGTTATAGACCGTGTTTTTCAGACTTGTATTCATATTAGATGCTCATGTACTCAATGACACCGGGTTTTGGGAGTATTTATATTTGTACTTGTGAGATTTCTTCCGCTGAATTTAATTATTGTGTTTTCAAATTTAAAAGATATGTGGTTTATTAAGATTGTCGGCTTGCCTAGTTGTCACGACCCGAATTTTCCACCTTTGGACCGTGATGGCGCCTAACATTTCACTTGCTAGGCAAGCCAACGTTAGAATAATATTAACCAATTTTTAAGCAATCTTTACATTGTTAATAATCAAGGTGGGTTGCTCTAATGGTAAGCACCCTCCACTTCCAACCAAGAGGTTGTGAGTTCGAGTCACCCCAAGAGCAAGGTGGGGAGTTCTTGGAGGGAAGGATGTCGAGGGTCATTTGGAAACAGCCTCTCTACCCCAGGGTAGGGGTAAGGTCTGCGTACACACTACCCTCCCCAAACCCCACTAGTGGGATTATACTGGGTTGTTGTTGTTGTTGTTGTTGTTGTTGTTGTTGTTGTTGTTGTACATTGTTAATAATCAAGGAAACAAAAGCGGAAGCAAAGTTTGAAATATAGTGAAATAATCCAAAAATGCAACGGTGTCTAAATACCATCCCAGAATTGGTGTCACAAGTGCACGAGCTTCTAGAATAAATACAAATAAAGGTCTGAATAAAATAAAGCTGTCTGGAAATAAACACACAGCTAAAGTAAAAATAGACGGGGACTTAGAACTGCGGACGCCATGCAGTTATACCTCAAGTCTCCTTTGGGAGCTAAAATCCGAGCAAATCTACGGTATGCCGCTAGGACCAACTCCAAAATCTGCACAAGAAGTGCAGAGTGTAGTATCAGTACAACCAACCACATATACTGGTAAGTGCTGAGCCTAACATCGACGAAGTAGTGACAAGGCTAAGGCGGGTCACTTACATTAACCTATACGCAATATTAGTAACAACAACAATAATAGAAATAATTCAGGTAACTCATTTATAATAATTGAAGCCAACTCAGCAGTCATAACCAATTATCATTTCCATCAATTCTGTTGCAGCGTGCAACCCGCTCTTANAATAATAGAAATAATTCAGGTAACTCATTTATAATAATTGAAGCCAACTCAGCAGTCATAACCAATTATCATTTCCATCAATTCTGGTGCAGCGTGCAACCCGCTCTTATCATATATTCACACTTAATTCTGTTGCAGCGTGCAACCCGCTCTCACAATATATTTACATTCAATTTTGTTACGGCGTGCAACCCGCTCCTCCAATATATTCATTTTAATCAAGTCTGTTGCGGCATGCAACCCAATCCACCAATATTAACTTTTTAACAAGTCTGTTGCGCTGACTCTTAATAAGTCTGTTGCAGCATGCAATCCGATCCTCCAATATTGACTTTTAATAATTCTGTTGCGGCGTGCAACCCGATCCTCTAATATTGACTTTTAATAAGTCTGTTGCGGCGTGCAACCCGATCCTTCAATATTGACTTTTAATAAGTCAGTTGCGGCGTGCAACCCGATCCTCCAATATATTCATTATAATCAATCATGTTGCGGCCTGCAACCCGCTCCTCCAACATTTTTATTTTCCAATTCTTATAGAAGAAATGTTTCCCAATAAATATGACAATTAATATAAAAGTACGAGACAACAAGCATATAATAATTATGGTTTAATTATGAAGCAAACAATGACAAATAGCAAATTATTATGGAAATCAGGGAGCAAATAGGCAGTTTAATATTTATTATGCTAAATGTCAAATAACAATTAAGGCACATAATTCAAATAGCATGTAACAATTAATGCAGGAATTCAAGAATTTATATTTGCAAAGAATAAGAAAGAAATAATTATTATAATAAATAATTTATGATTAAAAATAATTTATGATTTTTCAAGTAAGCAGGCAAACAATTAATTTGACGACGTATAGACACTCGTCACCTCGCCTATACGTCGTTTACATGCAATTCACATAACAAACAATTTAAGGGTTCTATTCCCTCAAGTCAAGGTTAACCACAACACTTACCTTGCTTTTCAAATTCCAATCAATTACTCGACCACAACTTTTCCTTTTAAATTTGTCTCCAAAAGCTTCAAATCTATTCACAAACAATTCAATATACTCAATACGAATCATAGGAATTAATTCCATATGAATTTACTAATTTTCAGGATAAAATCTGAAATTTATTAAAATATTCGACAGTGGGACCCACATCTCAAATCCTAGAAAAGCTCGCAAAATCCGAACACCCGTTCCGATACGAGTTCAACCATACCAAATTTGTCCAATTCCGATATCAAATGGACCTTCAAATCTTAAATTTTCGTTTTTGGAAAGTTTTACAAAACTTCCAATTTCTTCCATCTAAATCCGAAATAAATGATGAATATAGACATGGATTTGTGAAATATAATCACTTTTGGTTATAGAACACTTACCCAATCCAAAGTCGTGCAAATCCCCCTTGCAATCGCCCAAATCCGAGACTCAATACTCAAAAATGAGTAAAGATGGCTAAGACCCGATTTTATGTATTCTGCCCAGCATTTTCGCATCTGCGATGTCTGGGCTCGCACATGCGAGCTCGCATCTGTGAGAAAAATCTTGCATCTACGAAAAGGGGCTGCCAGGCGAGGTTCCGCATCTGCGGACAAAATGTCGCACCTGCGACGTCCGCTTCTGCGCACAAGGGCCGCGCATGCGAAGGCCGCATCTGCGATGGAAGTCTCGCTTCTGCGAGCTCGCACCTGCGGTCAAAATTCCGCAGGTGCGATTATACCACAACCCAAATTTCAGATTTTTGCTTAAGTCCAATTCTTGTTTCGATTTCGATCTGTTTCACTTTCGGGGTATTCGGGACCCCGTTCGAATATACCAACAAGTCCCGTAACATAATACGGACTGACTCGGGGTCTAAAATCACGTCAAACAACACTAAAATTACAATTCACACCCCGATTCGAACTTTGAGTTTTAAACTTTCAATTTGTAAATCTCGTGCCAAAACATATTAAATGAATCCGGAATGACTTAAAATTTGGCACACAAGTCATAAATGACATAACGGAGCTGTTCAAATTTCCAGAATCGGATTCCGGCTTCGATATCAAAAAGTCAACCCGTGGTCAAACTTGGAATATTTAGCCTTTAAATTGCTAGTTCCGTTAAATGGTCATAACTTGAGCTAGGGACCTCCAAATTAAATTTCGGGCATACGCCCAAGTCCCAGATCACGATACGGAGCTATCTGAACTGTCAAAATACTGATCCGGGTCCGTTTGCTAAAAATGTTGACCAAAGTCAACTCACTTGAATTTTAAAACTCTATTTCCCATTTTAATCCATTTTTCACATAAAAACTTTTCAAAAAATTATACGGACTGTGCATGCAAGTCGAGGAATGATAAATGGGGCTTTTCGAGGTCTTAGAATACATAATTACTTATTAAATTTAAAGATGACATTTTGGGTCATCACATTCTCCACCTCTAAAACAAACGTTCGTCCTCGAACGGAGTTAGAAAAAGTACCTGAGCTGGAGAAAAGGTGTGGATATTCACTCCGCATGTCCAACTCGGACTCCCAAGTAGATGCCTCTACCGGCTGACCTCTCCATTGCACCCGAACTGAAGGATAACTCTTTGACCTCAACTGTCGGACCTGCCGGGCTAGAATAGCCACCGGCTCCTCTTCGTAAGTCAAATCTTTGTCTAATTGGACTGAGTTGAAATCTGACACATGGGACGGATCACCATGATATTTCCGGAGCATAGACACATGAAACACCGGATGAACCATTGATAAACTAGGTGGTAATGCAAGTCTGTATGCTACTTCACCCACCCTTTCAAGAATTTCAAATGGTATGATATACCTAGGGCTTAACTTGCCCTTCTTTACGAACCTCATTACCTAGGGCTCAACTTGCCCTTCATAGGTGAAACCTGGAGCAATATTCTTTCTCCTACCATGAATGCAATATCACTAACTTTACGGTTAGCATAACTCTTTTGCCTAGACTGAGCTGTGCGAAGTCGATCTTGAATAATCTTTACCTTATCCAAGGCATCCTGTACCAAATCGGTACCCAACAACCGAGCCTTTCCCGATTCAAACCAACCAACTGGCGATCGGAATCGCCTTCCGTATAATGCCTCATATGGAGCCATCTGAATGCTCGACTGGTAGCTATTATTATAAGCATACTCGCAAGTGGCAAGAATTGATCCCAAGAACCTCCAAAGTCTATAACACAAGCGCGGAGCATATCTTCCAATATCTGAATAGTGCGCTCTGACTGTCCGTCTGTCTGTGGATGAAATGTTGTACTCAACTCCACCTGCGTGCCTAACTCATGTTGTACAACCCTTCAGAAATGTGAGGTAAACTGCGTACCTCGATCTGAAATAATAGACAGGGGCACACCGTGAAGGCGGACAATCTTACGAATATAAATTTTAGCTAACCTTTCTGAAGAATAGGTAACTGCCACTAGAATGAAATGTGCTGACTTGGTCAGCCTGTCCACAATGACCCAAACTGCGTCAAATTTTCTCCGAGTCCGTGGGAGCCCAACAACAAAATTCATAGTGATACGCTCCCATTCCACTGAGGAATTTCTAACTTCTGAAGCAAACCACCAGGCCTCTAATGCTCGTACTTAACTTGCTGACAATTCAGACACCAAGCTACGTATGCAACTATATCCTTTTTCATTCTCCTCCACCAATAATGTTGCCGCAAATCTTGATACATTTTAGCAGTACCTAGATGAATAGAATACCTAGAACTGTGTGCTTCTTTAAGAATTAATTCACGAAGCCCATCCACATTTGGCACACAAATAAGACCCTGCATTCGTAGAACCCCATCTTGCCCCACAGCAACCCGTTTGGCATCACCGTTCCATACCGTGTCCTTAAGGACGAGTAAGTGAGGATCATCATACTGCCTCTCTCTGATGCGTTCATATAAAGAAGACCGAGCGACTGTGGAAGCTAGAACCCGACTGGGTTCTGAAACATCTAACCTCATGAACTGATTAGCCAAAGTCTGAACATCTGCAGCTAATGGCTTCTCACCAACCAGAATATACGCAAGACTGCCCATACTCATAGCCTTTCTACTCAAGGCATCGGCCACCACATTGGCCTTTCCGGGTGATACAAAATGGTGATATCATAGTCTTTGAACAACTCCATCCATCATCTTTGCCTCAAATTAAGATCCTTTTATTTGAACAAATACTGAAGGCTGTGATGATCAGTAAATACCTCACATGAGACACCGTAGAGGTAATGCCTCCAAATTTTCAGCGCATGAACAATGGCTGCCAATTCTAAGTCATGAGCAGGATAATTCTTCTCGTGAACTTTCAACTGCCGCAACGCATATGCAATTACCTTGCCATCTTGCATTAATACTGCACCAAGCCCAATATGAGATGCGTCACAATATACTGTATACGATCCTGAACCTGTGGGTAATACTAATACTGGCACCGTAGTCAAAGCGGTCTTGAGCTTCTGAAAGCTCAACTCACACTCGTCTGACCATCTGAATGGGACACCTTTCTGTGTCAATCTGGTCAATGGGCTTGCTATAGATAAAAACCCTTCCACGAAGCGACGATAATAACCTGCTAAACCCAGGAAACTCCGGATCTCTGTAACTGAAGTAGGTCTAGGCCAATTTTGAACAGACTCAATCTTCTTAGGATCCATCTTTATGCCTTCTGCTGATACAACATGCCCCAAAAAGGCAACTGAGTCTATCCGAAACTCAGATTTTGAAAACTTGGCAAATAACTGATTATTCTTTAAGGTGTGAAGCACACTTCGAAGATGCTGCTCATGTTCCTCTCGACTGCTGGAGTAAATCAAGATATCATCAATGAATACAACCACAAAAGAATCCAAATAAGGCTTGAACACCCGATTCATCAAATCCATAAATGTTGCTGGAGCATTTGTCAACCCAAATGACATCACTAGGAACTTGTAATGCCTATACCGAGTCCGAAAAGCTGTCTTAGGGACATCAGATGCCCTAATCTTCAACTGATGGTAACCAGACCTCAAATCGATCTTCGAAAATACCTTGGCACCCTGAAGCTGATCAAATAAGTCATCAATTCTTGGCAGCGGATATTTGTTTTTGATAGTGGCCTTATTCAACTGCCGATAATCTATACACATCTGCATAAAGCCATCTTTCTTCTTTACAAATAATACTGGTGCACCCCAGGCCGAGACACTGGGTCTAATGAATCCCTGATCAAGCAAGTCTTGTAACTGCTCTTTCAATTCTTTCAACTCTGGCGGGGCCATACGATATGGTGGAATAGATATGGGTTGAGTACCCAGAGCCAAATCAATATAGAAGTCAATATCTCTATCGGGTGGCATCCCCGGCAAATCTACAGGAAATACTTCTAAAAATTCACGAAAAACTAGTACATAGTCAATAGAAGGAACATCCGCACTGGGATCGCGAATATAAGCCAAGTAGGCTAGACACCCTTTCTCTACCATACGCCGAGCTTTCATATAAGAAATAACCCTGCTGGCAGAATGGCCAGGAGTTCCTTTCCACTCTAACCGAGGTAACCCCGGCATAGCTAGGGTCACTGTTATGGCATGACAGTCCAATATAGCACGGTAAGGAAACAGCCAATCCATACCCAAGATGACATCAAAATCTACCATATCAAGAAGTAGAAGATCCACACTAGTTTCAAGATTACCAATAGTAACCATACACGAACGGTAGACATGATCTACTACCACAAAGTCTCCCACCGGTGTAGATACACACATAGAAGTACTTAGAGAATCATAAGGCACAACTAAATATGAAGCAAAATAGGAGGATACATAGGAATAAGTAGATCCTGGATCAAATAGAACTGAAGCATCTCTATGGCAAACTGGAATAATACCTGTGATCATAGCATCAGATGACTCGGCCTCGGGCATAGTTGGAAAAGCATAAAATCGGGGCCGAGCCCCACCACTCTGAACTGCATCTCTGGGATGGCCTCTAACTGGCTGGCCTCCACCTCTAACAGTCTGACCTCCACCTCTAATGGCATGACCTCCACCTTTAACTGCCTGACCCCTACCTCTAGCTGGCTGAGCAGGCGGTGAAGCAACCGGTGCCGGTATGATGGCACAAGAATCTTGCCGAGATCTGTTACTCGCCAATCAAGGGCAATACCTCCTGATGTGACCAATGTTCCCACACTCATAACACCCATCCTGATGCCGTGGTTGCTGAAGCTGAAGCTGACCCAGATGGGTCGGATAACCACTGTAGTAACTCTGGAATGGTAGT
>AWOL01S0007269.1:171679-190393 GCA_000715115.1 Nicotiana otophora
ACATTAACCTGTACGCAATATTAGTAACAACAACAATAATAGAAATAATTCAGGTAACTCATTTATAATAATTGAAGCCAATTCAGCAGTCATAATCAATTATCATTTCCATCAATTCAGTTGCAGCCTGCAACCCGCTCTTATCATATATTCACACTCAATTCTGTTGCAGCGTGCAACCCGCTCTCACAATATATTCACATTCAATTCTGTTACGGTGTGCAACCCGCTCCTCTAATATATTCATTTTAATCATGTCTGTTGCGGCGTGCAACCCGATCCTCCAATATTGACTTTTAATAAGTCTGTTGCGGCGTGCAACCTGATCCTCTAATATATTCATTATAATCAATCATGTTGCGGCGTGCAACCTGCTCCTCCAACATTTTATTTTCCAATTCTTATAGAAGAAATGTTTCCCAATAAATATAACAATTAATATAAAATTACGAGACAACAAGCATATAATAATTATGGTTTAATTATGAAGCAAACAATGACAAATAGCAAATTATTATAGAAATCAGGGAGCAAATAGGCAGTTTAATATATACTATGCTAAATGTCAAATAACAATTAAGGCACATAATTCAAATAGCATGTAACAATTAATGCAGGAATTCAAGAATTTATATTTGCAAAGAATAAGAAAGAAACAATTATTATAATAAATAATTTATGATTAAAAACAATTTATAATTTTTCAAGTAAGTAGGCAAACAATTAATTTGACGACGTATAGACACTCGTCACCTCGCCTATACGTCATTTACATGCAATTCACATAACAAACAATTTAAGGGTTCTATTCTCTCAAGTTAAGGTAACCACGACACTTACATCGCTTTGCAAATTCCAATCAATTACTCGACCACAACTTTTCCTTTTAAATTTGTCTCCAAAAGCTTCAAATCTATTCACAAACATTCAATATACTCAATACGAATCATAGAAATTAATTCCATATAAATTTACTAATTTTTCGGATAAAATCTGAAATTCATTAAAATATTCGACAGTGGGACTCACATCTCAAATCCCGAAAAAACTCACGAAATCCGAACACCCGTTCCGATACGAATTCAACCATACCAAATTTGTCCAATTCCGATATCAAATCTTAATTTTTTATTTTTGGAATGTTTTACAAAAATTCTAATTTCTTCCATCTAAATCCGAAATAAATGATGAATATAGACATGGATTTGTGAAATATAATCACTTTTGGTTATAGAACACTTACCCAATCCAAAGTCGTGAAAATCCCCCTTGAAATCGCCCAAATTCGAGACTCAATACTCAAAAATGAGTAAAAATGGTCAAGACCCGATTTTATGTATTCTACCCAGCATTTTCGCATCTACGATGCCAGGGCTCGCACATGCGAGCTCGCATCTGCGAGAAAAATCTCGCATCTGCGAAAGGGGACTGCCGGGCGAGGTTCCGCATCTGCGGACAAAATGTCGCACCTGCGACGTCCGCTTCTGCACATAAGGGCCGCACCTGCGAAGGCCGCATCTGCGATGGAAGTCTGGCTTCTGCGAGCTCGCACTTGCGTCCAAAATTCCGCAGGTGCGATTATACCACAACCCAAATTTCAGATTTTTGCTTAAGTCCAATTCTTGTTCCGATTTCGATCCGTTTCACTTTCGGGGTATTCGGGACCCCGTTCGAATATACCAACAAGTCTCGTAACATAATACGGACTGACTCGGGGTCTAAAATCACGTCAAACAATACTGAAATTATAATTCACACCCCGATTCGAACTTTGAGTTTTAAACTTTCAATTTGCAAATCTCGTGCCAAAACATATTAAATGAATCCGGAATGACTTCAAATTTGGTACACAAGTCATAAATGACATAACGGAGCTGTTCAAATTTCCAGAATCGGATTCCGGCTCTGATATCAAAAAGTCAACCCCGTGGTCAAACTTGGAATATTTAGCCTTTAAATTGCTAGTTCCGTTAAATGGTCATAACTTGAGCTATGGACCTCCAAATTAAATTCTGGGCATACGTCCAAGTCTCAAATCACGATACGGAGCTATCTGAACTGTCAAAATACTGATCCGGGTCCGTTTGCTAAAACTGTTGACCAAAGTCAATTCACTTGAATTTTAAAGCTATTTTCCATTTTAATCTATTTTTCACATAAAAACTTTCTAAACATTATACGGACTGCGCACGCAAGTAGAGAAATGATAAATGGTGGTTTTCAAGGTCTTAGAACACAGAATTACTAATTAAATTTAAAGATGATATTTTGGGTCATCACACTAGTATTGAGATAGGCGCAATCACGACGGGTGAGATTTTGGGTCATGACAATGAGACTTTGTATGTATTAGTGATTGGATCTGTAAAGTTTTTATTAAATCTTATCAACTACCATATTTTATGTTGAAGGACGAGTAAATAAAACTCCACATGCTAGTTAAAGTAGGTGTGATTTGTGTCTTTCCCTGATCCATCCTTCTTAAACATACAACAACAATTGACTACTACATGTCCTCTCTTCCAAGTTACCTGCCACAAGAATGGCACATGCATGTGAAATTTATTATACACAATAGTTGCTCTCGCGATCTCTTGGAATTAGCTTACCCCTTGCTTTATGATATCATCTGCAGGAAAAACGACGGAAAAGGGCTGCAGAACTGAAAAATAAAAGATAGGAAAAATAATTTCAGAACATTATAAAAAAAAAAATCAGTTAAAACTTCAGCACAATTTCGCTTAAATTATATTTTAAAGCTATCTAACTTCAAAGAAAGGCAGAACACAACTTCAGCTCTAAGACTGCTGAAGTTTAGCAAATATAAAGCAAAAACTTCAGCTCCTAGAATGCTGAAGTTCAGCAAATACAAAACAAAACTTCAGCTCCTAGAATGCTGAAGTTCAGCAAATACAAAACAAAACTTCAGCTCCTAGAATGCTGAAGTTCAGCAATTACAAAAAATAATTTCAGCTCCTAGAATGCTGGAGTTCAGCAATTATAAAATAAAACTTCAGCTCCTAGAATGCCCAAGTTCAGCAATTACCAAACAAAAAGTCCAACTCCTAGAATGCTGAAGTTCAACAATTACAAAACAAAAACTTCAGCCAAAATATGCTGTAGTTTTATTGAACTGAAATTTGCCAATGCACTATGAACTGAAGTTTGTGTGATTGCCTTTGTAAGTCAAGCCAAACTTCAGGCAAAAATATTTGAAGTTTTGCTTTGATAAGGCTACACTTCAGGCGAAACATTCTGAAGTTCAAACTTCAGACATAAATTTTTGCTATTTCAGGCCCGTATATCTGAAGTTACCCCGAAAAGTGGGTATGCTTGCAATTTATTTTGCAAATCGGGTATAAATTAAAATGTCACCCAAAAACTGGGTATAGATACAAATCCCCCTGTACAAGACAATAAAAAAGAGAGGCATAAAACTTTGGACAAACTTGTTACACATTTTGATTACTTATCTTTTTTTCTTGTTTTATGATAATGGAGGAACAGTGAAAATTTGAATTTTAAGCAAAAGTGATTAGGTTTAGCCACCACACCTAATAAGCTAGTTTCGCCTCTATCATTGAAATTTGTGTTTATTATCCAAAAAAAAATTTCTTTTTTTTGTTACACAAAAATTATTTTGCTATGCTTTAGTTATCACAATAGTCACCTTGACCAGATTTTACAAAACTTTCACGTAAAAAGTCTATTATGCCCTTGCCATTATAAATTCTCTCATTTATGTAATACCTTCTATCCTATATACTATATATTATATTTTTACCTAGATATTTACTTATAATTAAAATAACTTAATATTATCTTATTTATTATTTTTATAATATATTCGTACATAATCTTTTTAAAATTCTTTACCCCTCATTCTTCTTCCTACTCCCAACTATTCCACCTTTTTAAAGTCCATCACTCAATCAATTACGGCTTATTTTTTATTACTATCATATTATAATTATTGCATTTCTGGAATGGGACAATATGGCACATTAAGTTTGACGAGTTACTTTTTTCATATTGATTTTGGAACTATTGATGTATTCTTTGCTTGAATTGGAATGAAACACTAATCATCAGCTCTGATCTTTGGTAAGATTAGGGCTGGCAAAAATAGCTCAAACTCATTTAACCCGCCCAACATCTAATGGGTTGGGCATAAAGAATTTTCCTGATGGGCTGGTTTGGGCTGCACCCATCCTAACCCATTAAATAAATCAGCCCAAAGATGATCCGTCAAATGGCCCAAAGCTGACCCGTCAAACTGCCCATAGCAGAACTGTTGAGTGAGAATTTGTACTCTTTTTAAAAGTGGACAGCTACAAACCAATTTGGGGAAAAAACATAAATTGGCAAAATCTAAGAAAAAATTTCAGAAACCTAGCATGAATAGCTATTTTACATACATGGCAACTAATTAATTACATTCCCTAGCATCTGGACCCATAATCACGTATTCAAAGCATTATTTCCTTAAAAAACGTCAAGTACTATTCAAAAAGACTTGTACGTAATTATTGCTCACATTACATAATTTGTTTGTTCTCATTTACAACCAAAAAAATGAAATTAATAAATCTGAAATATAACATGTATAATAAATAATATACATATAGCAGGTTAGAATATAACCTCATAATTGCGATAATATACGATTGATAAATTATGTATAATTTGTAATAACTATGTACAAATTATAATAGATAATTTATACACGATGTAAATGACGTATAAGTTACACCAGATAATATACCAAGTAAAAATCACGTATATATTAATACTATATTTTATCATAAATTCTTCAACCATTGTATATATTGATTATGTATTAATATTAATAATAGTGGATAATAAATATATATGTAGAATACATATATACATAGTATTATAATAGTAAATAATTATGTATAAGTGTGTATATACGCGATATAATGATGGTGTTTAATAGCATATAAATTACAAAAAAAATTCTAGTATGTTAATATACCCAATATAATGATGGTATTTTATTATATAAATCACAGATCTATTCTAAGCATATTAATGTTATGTTTTATCATTTTAGTTCCTCTTTAGTGTGTGGTTGAAGAATAAATGTCCTTTTAGAAGAAGATGACATAAATAAGCGAAATAGAGGAATATGTTTGAGAGATTTTTGATAATCTTTGGTTTATGAAAAGAGAGGGTAAATCTTTTTACAAGATGTTAGTGAGAATGGAAATGATTTTCTTAAAATATTGGGTGCTGGTATTTTGGCTTTTAAAATGGAAACAGATTGGGTGCGGCATTTATTTAAGCTTTAAAAATGGAAATGATTTCCTTAAATATTCGGTGCGTCATTTAGGGGATTGCGGTTACATAGATTATTTATAATGCCAGATTTGCAATAAAATATGCTATTTTTTGGAATAAACAAGAAATACTATTAGTTAAGAAAATAATTTTAAAAAAGAGATCATCCGTGTAAAAAAACTCATTGATTTTCCTCTTTTTTCTTCCTAATCTTACACTAGGTCTTTTTTTATTTCCACAAATTTTATATATTTGAACATTTTCATTACATAACGTTTATGGAAACAAGTCATTATTTTATAACATATTAGTAGTTTCTTAGCAAATTCTAAAAGTTTTGCCTAAAATAAGTTTGTGCTTCCTACGTATAAAATTTTATTTGTAATTAAATATCACTAACCAGCCAATTAAATATATTGATTTTTATTTGTAATTAAATTCATATTATTAACTTCTAAATAAAAAATTAAAGTACAATTCTAACCGAGATATATAAAGAAGCAACCAAATCTATTTATGCCAATTGATAAAGGAAACAGAAAAAGAATTACAAATGTAGTAAATTTATGAGGAAATGCTTAAGTCACCTTTGAATTTTTCTTTATATTCAGAAAGTACAACAAATTAACTCTATTTGGAAAAGCATGAGTGAAAACATTTGTAATTAAAGAAGAGCATCTTGATATTTTAAGTTTCTCAAAAATATGCAAAAGATGGTTCAAATTGGATGGGTTGGATTTTGTCCATTGTTTAGTCCATCGTGATCTAACCCATCTTAGGCCAAGTAAACTTTAGACAGGGTTGGACAATGATCCATTAATTGTTTCAACCCATCTTGACCCGCCCAAATTCAGCACACCCCCATTTGCCACCCCTAGGTAAGATTACTAGATTTTAAATAAAGGTTCATGCTTTGATTGAAGCATACAACATTAAGAGGCAGATGAAGAAAATGATAAATATATACTCTGTAAATCAAACAACAATTATAGGACCAAGAATCAAAAAGCTGTAATTAATTAGAATGATACGAAGTAAAAATAATGTCAATCTAGTTGAAAAACTATCTAAAATTCTGATTAAGATGCAAGTTTCTTATTCAAATTAGCTTCTTATTCAGATTAGTAATATATTTATTGCTTACTAAAAATTGATTTTTCCATTCCTAATTGTTTACCCGTAAAAAGGTACAGTTAAATTGATATGTGATTTCTAGACAAGTGAACTAATTTAATCCTGAAATGATGCAATAATTGAAGAAATGTACAACACTTAGTCTTAAAATGTAGATGAAACAGCAGAGATGACAGTTCCGGGAACAAGGTTTTCGGACACAATAATAATGAGATCAAAAAGTGAGAAAGTAAGATTGTATTAAGCTTTGTATAGAATATAGTGTAAGTTTAGCTAGAAAATTCGTATTCTATACAATGATAACTAGGCTCGCTATTTATAGCTATGTCTAGGGAAGGAGGTCCTAGGATAGTGCCTTCTTTTAATGTCAATTATGAGGGTCATTGATGAAAATGTAATGGTGAATATAAATGCCAAATTCTTTGTAACGGGCCAACGCTCTTAATGCTGCAGAATATTTCTTATTAAATGCTACAGGACGCAGAGCATTTAATACACCTTTATAAACGTTATCCCTTCCGATGACAAGCGGAATGACTATGTTCGGTCTTCGACCATCCCCGTCTAAGGTTCCACGTGTTTTTCCTTCAGATGACCACGTGTCATATTATATTTCACCCTATACAGATAGTCTCACTGCTTTTCGGTGACATAAATTTGTGTTACCGGAAAGTTAGTAGAAACACTCTTTTTGGCGAGAATTAATATAACTTCCTCTGAAGGCTCTGACGATTGATTAGACGCACGTCTCTCCACATTTAATGCCCCGAACACACGTCATCCTATGATTCAACACAACTTTTGCCGATTATCGAGGTAATCATGGCCATGAATTTAGCAGCCAAAATTTTACTTATACGCATAATTCTTTTCCTTTGCACTTCACAATTTCTCGAACTTCTGATTTGCATCTTTGTTCTCCATCCTTTCTCTAATTCTCTTCAAACAAAAGCCTTTTCCTTTTTCTTATTCAATGGCTTCTTCCTCCAAGCGTGTCGGTTCTTCAAAGAACAAGAACAAATCCGAGGACCCTGCTCCTCCAACGATGGGTTCCATCATCCCAAGGAGACTTAGTACCACAAAAGACTTAGAAGAGAAATTCTCTACTGCTAACCCTCGTACATCGACTGTTAGTAGGTACCCTGCTTCCATTCGTCCTTCCAGTATTCCTGTTGTGAAGGAAGATTGCCGTTGTCATGAATTGGATATCATTGCTCTTGATCTATCGGAGCGAGTGACCCTCCCCAAGGAAGGTTTTACATACTTTTATATGTATCCCTTTACTTTGAGTGCATTTTGTTTGAGTGGAGAGCTTGATTCCGTGATTGCGGAGTTTTTCTTTCGCTACCAGGTGTGTTTGGCACAGGTAAGTTCTTCAGTGTGGAGGACGGTCGCTTGCCTTCGACGCTTGTGCCAGGAGACTGGAGAGGAGCTAACCTTAGCTCATATGATGAATCTCTATTCTCCCAAAATCTTCCGTGGGAGAATAATAAACCTCTGCAAGCATGGCCACCATGCTTTGCTGTCTAGCATGGACGATGACAATGATCGTGGGTGGATGAAACGGTTCGTTAAAGTCGCCACCAACGACATCATTCCAGCAACGACTTCATCTTTTATGGCTGCTTGGAATCGCACTCGTAAGCTCTTTATTTAGTATTTCCTTTTACTAAATATTTTTCTATAGCCATATTGATCCTCCATCGTTTGTTTTTTTCAGCAACTCGATGGATCCCATTGATGATGGAAGGCTTGGACCGGGGGGTTCAAAAGATCTTGGATGTCACGATGCCTGAAACTCGTTTGTAGAAAGAACTGTCCCCAAAATATGGGTGGAAGGCCAAAAATTATGGTAATTTTAACTTACATTGCTTCCATATTTTTGTATATGGAGAACTTGGTTGAACTCTTCTGACTTGCTCACGAAATTAGGTCTATCTGCGGGTTGTGTTGCTGTCCCCTAGGAGGACGTCTTGGCTGATCCTGCTTATGCAATTAGGCTACTTCAGGAGGCAATTGCTCAAACATGTATCTTCGGGACTGTTTCGTGTGCAAACACTTCTTTACGGAGTCCCCAGACGGAGGATAAACAACCGAAGAGAAGACGTTCCTCCGCGACTGGGGAAAAGAATAAGAGGGCAAATATTGATGCCCCTGAGTCATCTCCGATGGCGATGGTGACTGGTCCTCCTTCCGGGCCGGTCATAGACACCGTGATAAATGATGATGATGATGAAGCTAGTGATGAAGGGGCTTCTATATATAGAAGACAACGATTCTCATCATCTCAACAGGATGCTCGACCTGTTGAGAGAGTTACACCAACCGAGGACGATGTCTCGACACTTTGGGGAGAGTTTGATTTGGTAGATAATGTAAGATCCCATTTTCGGGCCCAATTGTTGTGCCCGGTACTGCGGGGCTGAGTACCGAGTCCTTGCCGTCTTTGGTTGGTGTGCATCCAACAACCAGCACTGCATTTGATGCAGTTGTTTCTCACTCATCAACTCCATCAGCTTCATCTCCATCTTCACCAATACGGGCAACTGCTACATCACTTCCATCTTCATCCACTCTTCCACTAGCAGTTGCTACATCGCCTCCACCGGTTGTACCTGACCATGAAGAGCGTCTTCCTCTTCCACAGTCCCCAGTTCATAGGAATTTGGGGCGAAATTATGCTGCCCCTTATGAAGATCCACAAAGGATAAGGAACGTTACTCTTTCGGTCTCTACCGGATGCAACTTGCTATCCCGACCGGTGGAGATTGCTAATTATCTGAAGCCTTTGGATTCATAGAAAGACATGAAAAAGATTCAGGCACTCTCGGGGGAGTGTTTGTTGAACAACGCCACAGCGGTACATTACTTTCTTCCTTTGTTATTTCTTCTACTTTTGTATAAATGTATTCTAAGTTTTAATTTTTCTTGTTTTGTAGGCCAACTTTCTTGCTTCTAAGGGCCTTCAGAAATTGATTCATGAGAAGAAGGAATGTACTTTTGAACGGAATCAACTTTTGGTGAAACGGGACCGAACTGTCCTCTGCCTTTCGGAACTGGAAACCGAAGCTATTGAGGTCGTTGTTTTGGAGGATCATTTGCAGCAAAGCGAGAAAGACGTGGTAACCCTTAGACAAGAAATTGGCCAGCTGAGGGTTAGATTTGATGAAGCCAAGGCCAAATGGGCTGAAGTCTAGGATGCCATTCTTGCTACAACCGAGCGCGCGACTGCCTCCTCTGAAAGAGTGATTAACTTAGAGGCAGCCTTGAACTCCAAAATTAAAAAGCTTGTTGTTGTAAAGACGAAATACACCCAACTAGAAGAGAAGTACAGGAAAACTATCGAGCATAATAGGCTCTTTAGTTCAACTGTCCGCGACCTTGATGTCAGCCTAAATTTGCTAGGTCTGCCCAGGAAAACCTTTCTACCGAGGTAACCCAACTCACAGAAGAACTCAAGCATCTATAGGCTTCCCTCGTTGTTGAAAAAACTTACGCCATGTACAAGATGAGGAGAAAAACCTTGGAAGAGGCCAAAGCTGGTCCATTGACTTTGATGCCGAAATTGCTAAAGCACGCGATCTTGAGTTAGCTGCTAAAAGTGGACTCCCATCGAGGTCTGATGTACCTGGCCCTTCTGGTTCTGGTTCCAAGTTTTCGTGAACTGAAAAAGAATCGGAAGATGATGATGCCGAAGGCCAAACTGATGACAATGGTGAGCCACTGATGGACCTACCTACTTCTCCCGGGGATGTGGATACTACTCTTCCTCCTGGTTCCGGAGGCACTGCAGTTTAGCTTTTCTATTATTTTTCCCATTTTGTACTTTTACCGTTTTGGTACGTTCTTATAAATAAATACATATTTTTGCTCAAGTATTGTTTGAGTCTTACTTTCATTTGAATATCTATTAAAGTCTTTAATCTTTGCATTTGCTTAAGAATTATGCCCACGTTTATCTGTTCGCGCTTTACTATGTATAGTCTCGGATGCATTTTCCTCGAAGCACTTTGGTTCTGAGCGTTATCCCTTTTACATGAGGGTTTCTATAAGTATTTGCGCAAGTTACTTTTTGCGTACTTTCGTGTATGTCTTCGGGTGTATTTTTCCTCGAAGGCATTTTGATTTCAGACATAAATTCTTCCAAAAACAACCCTTTAACATGAAGGTTTTCATAAGTATTTGCGCAAGTTTACTTTTTATGTCCTTTTGTGTATGTCTTCGGGTGTATTTTTCCTCGAAGGCATTTTGATTTTAGGCATAAATTCTTTCGAAACTAACCCTTTAACGTGAGGGTTTTCATAAGAGAGGGCCCTCTTATGTTTACGGTGCTCTTGAAGAGGACGTCTCCTGTTTATTACGACACTAACATTTGAAGTACTTGTTTAACTTTCAAATGACAAAGTTAGTTCATCGTTCAGACAAGCAATAAGATAAAAATAAAAGGATTTCTTTTCATATAATTCCTTCTATTTTTAAAAGTACAAAAGCATTTATTATGCTAAAATATTGCAATTACTTGTGGCTAACATTTATTATGCTAAAAAGAAATTGCCATTACTTGTAGCTATCTTGTACAACTTGTTTCTACGGGGCTGGCTGCGCAGTCCCCGACCTCAAAAATGCATTTAGTTTCCAGATTTTTGTTCCCGGTTGACGTGGCAATCAATGTTGTCGTATCCTCATATCATCCCCCCCAGTGTTCGAATGCGAATTGGAACACTGAAAGTCTTGTGTCTTCAAAGATCCCACCAATGAATTTCTCGATAATCCTTAACTCAGTAGCATACCTTACTTCCCCTTAGGAATCCATGCTATCGAGCGAAAGAATATCTAATAATCCACTAGTTGAATCTTGTTTGCCTTGCTATCAAAGGTCTTATTGCTGTTATCTTCGTAGTATGCTTTCTATCGCTGCCTCATTAAAAACCTTGCCAAAAAAATTCAATTGGGACAAAAACTGAACGAAGGGGAAAAGAGTGCAACACATACTTTCCACTTGAGTAATGTTTATCAGCAATAATATCTTTTGAGGTGTACCAGGTTCTAGTTGTTAGGCAACTTGTCTCCATTTTGATTCTCCAACTTGTATGATCCTTTCCCAGTGATAGTTGAAATCCGACAGGGACCTTCTGTGATGACCCGATAGGTCATCTTATATTTTAGAACCTAATTGTGCATTACGAGGTCTCAAAAACCTCATCTTAGCCTTTATAGATTTGTGTGTGTAGTCTGGGTATTGGCCCGGAAGTCTTATATGTTAAAAACTGATAAAAATAAGAATTTTTGCCTAAAACACTTTAGTTGAGTTGACTTCGGTCAATATTTTTGGTAAAGGGTCTGGATCCATATTTTGATGGTCCCAGTGGGTCCGTATCAAAATATGGTACCTGAGCGTATGTCCGGAATCGAATTCAGAGGTCCCTAGCTCGAGTTATGAATTTTTGATGAAAAATTAAAAGTTTGAAAATTTAATGGTTTTTAAGAATTGGTTGATGTTTGGCCTTGTTGATACCGAGTCCGTATTTTTGGTTCCGAAGCCCGGTATAGGTTCAATATAATATTTATGATGTATCTGTGAAATTCGGTGAGAAACGGAGTTGGTTTGACGTGATTCGGACGTCCGGTTGTGAAAATAGGAATTTTAAAGCTTTCTTGAAAATTTCATTCGATTTGGTGTTCAATTCGTAGTTTTAGGTGTTATATTGGCGATTTGATCGTGTGAGCAAGTTCGTATGATGTTTTAGGACTTGTGTGCATGTTTGGTTTGAAGCCCCGAGGGCTCGAGTGAGTTTCGGATAGGTTACAGGATGTTTGGACTTAGAAAATCTGGTATTTTTGCTGCAGCAGCTGTTCTGGTGTGTTCTTCTTCGCGTTCGCGAAGATACTCTCGCGAACGCGAAGGGTAAGCTGGTCAGGGTGAGTTTTTCCTCTTCGCGAACACGGAGTGATGGGGGCTTTACCCTTCGCGAACGCAACCGGCTCATCGCGAACGTGTAGTGATAGGGACCTGGGGGAGGGGGTCAGTCACTCTTCATTGCGAATGCGAGTAAGGACTCGCTAATGCGAAGGCCAGGGGGCGTAACCTTCGCGAACGCGATAGGAGTTTCGCGATGGAGTAATCTTGGCAAGCTCTGCTCTTCGCGAACGTGATAGTGTCCTCGCGAACGCGATGAACATTGTCGCCCAATTCCTAAAACAGTCCCAAAACGGGACTTAAGCCAATCTTTCAACTTTTCAAAAGCCAAACGGCCTAGAGGCGATTCTCCCAAGCTAAATTCTTCCCCAAAGTATTGGTAAGTGATTCTAAACCATTTTCTTTGAATTATCCTTTACATTTCATGAATTTCCAACCTAAAATCTAGGATTTTCATGGTAGAAATTGGGAGTTTGGGTAGAATTAGGGATTTTTGGAAAATTGGGATTTAGACCTCAAATTGAGGTCGGATTCCAAAACTATTGCATATTCGGGCTCGGGGGTGAATAGGTAAATGAATTTTGGTTCGAACCTCGGGTTTTGACCAAGCGGGCCCGAGGTCAATTTTTGAATTTTTGGGGGAAAGTTTGGAAAATCTAAATTTATGCAATGTAATTGATTCCTTTAGCAATATTTGATATTATTGAGTCATTTTTGAATAGATACGAGTGGTTCGGAGGTGAATGCTAGAGGAAAAGCGGTAATTGAGCATTGAGTGGCCTTTGGAGTGAGGTAAGTGTTGTGTCTAACCTTGACTTGAGGGAATATGACTTGTTTGTCTATTTGCTACATGTTTAGATGTTGGGGAACAACATATATGTGAGGTGACAAGTACTTATGCGTTATAGTCGGATTAAAGCATATGGGTGGGGGCTTGGTTTCTTGCAATTATAATTTCCTTTGTTCATGTTATCCATGTTTAGACTAGTATTGTTAAATTGATCGTTCTTATCATGTTTACGGATTTTCTGGTGATAATTGAGTCTTGATTTCGAAGCTGAGGTTGGTATTGTGGAACCAAATGTTGAAGTAAGGCTTGTACTTGTTACTCTATCTCCCTATTGTTATTTGTTCATTGCATTATGGTAAAGGAGAGTGTTAATGCACGAAGGGTGATGTCGTGCCATATTGTGAGTGTTAATGCACGAAGGGTGATGCCGTGCCATATTATCAGTTTTAATGCACGAAGGGTGATGTTGTGCCACGTTATGAGAGTTAATGCATGAAGGGTGATGCCGGGCCGTATCTATTGATTTATATTGTGAGGCTGAGAGTATAAGCACAAAGGGTGATGCCGTGCAATGTTTTTTATTGTGTTTAGTTATTTTTCACTGGTTAAAAGCATGTTGACTGTTCTGGTTATACATATATTGTTATCTGTTCAGGTTTATTAGATGGGTGTCTTGTCATAGCCTCGTCACTATTTCGTTGAGTTTAGGCTCGACACTTACCAGTACATGGGGTCGGTTGTACTGATACTGCACTTTGCACTTCTTATGCAGATTTTGGTACCGGTCCTAGTTGATTGTGAGGCTTAGCAACTTGGATTTGCTGTCAAGAGACCCAACGTAGATCTGCTGGCGTCCGCGGACCCTGGAGTCTCTTCCTAGTCTTATCATTTACTGTTTTCTTATTTCAAAATATTGTATTTTTCCTTTTTAGACTCTATTTGTAGTAAATCATAGTAGCTCGTGAGTTGTGACTTCAGATCCGGTTGGTAGTAATTAATGCAGTTTTTATATTATTCCGCACTCACAATTCACGTGCGAACTTAGTAGAGTTTGGGGGATCGGTACAGAGACGTCTGTACTTATCTCCCAGAGGCTATGAAGTTTAGGAACAAATTTCACTTCTACTCTTCTCTGTTGTGCGATTTTGTTCTCACAATGCTAATTGAACTCTTCTACTCTTATTCTCTCACAGATGGCGAGAACACGTACCGCATCTTTAGCCGAGATCAGCCAGAGCCTCTAGTGGCAGCTCCTACGAGGGGCAGAGGTCGAGGCCGTGCTAGAGGCCGAGGCAGGGGCAAGGCTCAGCCCAGAGCCCGAGCAGCAGCACGAGCGGTGGAGCCTCAGGTAGAGTTTGATGAGGAGGTTCCAGCCTAGGTTGTACCTGTCGGACCACCTCAGGTTCCGGAGGGGTTCATTGCCACCCAGTGCTTCAGGATGCTTTGGTCCGTTTGGTGGGCCTTATGGAGAGTGTGGCCCAGACTGGCGCATTTCCTATGGCACCAATTGTCTCTCAGGCTAGAGGAGGATCCCAGACTCCTGCTACTCATACTTCGGAGCATATAGCTCCCCAGTATCAGACTCCAGCCTCTCATCCAATCGGAGTAGTTCAGCCGGTTGTTGCGGCACAGACCGGTGATGGGTTAGTTATGTCTTCTAAGGCTTTATGGAGATTGGACAGGTTTACCAAGCTCTTCCCGGTTCACTTCAGTGGTGCTCCTTCAGAGGATCCCCTGGAGTATCTTGACAGTTGTCATGAGGTGCTACGAAACATTGGTATAGTGGAGACCAATGGGGTCGATTTTGCTGCATTTCAGATGACTGGTTCCGCCAAAAAATGGTGGAGAGATTATTTGTTGACAGACCAGCTGGGCCGCCTGCTCTTACTTGGGACCAGTTCTCTCAGCTCTTTCTAGAGAAGTTTCTCCCAATCACACTGAGAGAGGAGCACCTTCGCCGGTTCGAGTGTCTCCAGCAGGGCAGTATGACTGTTACTCAGTATGAGACCCGTTTTGTGGATTTGGCGCATCATACTCTTCTTCTTCTTCTTCTTCTTCTTTCTATCGAGAGATAGGGTGAGGAGGTTTATTGATGGACTTTCTCAGCCTATCAGATTTTAGATGGCTAAGGAGACTGGGAGTGAGATTTCTTTTCAGGCGGCTGCCAATGTTGTAAGGCGAGTCGATATGGTTTTAGCTTAGGGGAGTGGTCAGGGGTCTGACAAGAGGCCTCGTCACTCCGGTGGATTCAGTGGAGCCTCATCTGAAGGCCGGGGTACTTATGGCAGAGGCCATCATCCTAGGCCGTTTCATTCAGCACTCCAGGCATCCCACAGTGCCTCAGGTGGTCGTGGCCCTCAGATGCATTATTCTGACCAGCTAGCCTATAGTGCACCACCAGCCCCTATTAGTGCACCGCTACTCCAGAGTTTTCAGGGTGGTTACTCAGGTCGACAGGGTCAGTTTGATGGTCAGCAGTCACAGCAGCCGAGGTCCTGTTATACTTGTGGTAATCCGAGGCACATTGCTAGATTTTTCCCTCGGGCATCAGGCAACTCACAACATCAAAGTTCTCGTGCCATAGTTTCGGCACCAATTGTTGCACCACCTTCTCAGCCAGCCAGAGGCAGGGGTCATGCAGCCAGCGGTAGAGGCCAGACTGTTAGAAATGGAGGTCAAGCCGTTAGATATGGAGGCCAGCCAACTAAAGGCTGTCCCAGGGACGTAGTTCAGGGCGATGAGACCCAGCCCCGGTGTTATGCTTTTCCAGCCAGGCCTGAGGCTGAGTCATCTGATGCAGTTATCACATGTATTGTTGTAGTTTGCAGTAGAGATTCTTCAGTTCTATTTGATCCGAGTTCTACTTATTCCTACGTGTCATCCTATTTTGCTTCATAGTTGGTTGTGCCTCGTGATTCTTTGAGTGCTCCTGTGTACGTGTCCACACCTGTGGGAGATGATATTGTTGTAGACCACATTTATCGTTTATGTGTAGTCACCATTGGGAGTCTTGATACTAGTGCAGACCTTCTACTTCTCGATATGGTTGATTTCGATGTCATTTTGGGTATGGATTGGTTGTCACCTTATCATGCTATATTGGATTGTCATGCCAAGACGGTGACCTTAGCCTTGCCGGGGTTGCCTTTATTAGAGTGGAGAGGGACTCCTAGCCATTCTACTAGCAGGGTTATCTCTTATATGAAAGCTGGGCGTATGGTCGAGAAGGGGTGTCTAACTTATTTGGCTTATGTCTGTGATTCTAGTGTAGAGGTTCCTTCCATGGATTCAGTACCCGTTGTTCATGAGTTTCCAGAGGTGTTTCCTGCAGACCTGCCTGGGATGCCACCCGATAGGGATATTGATTTCTGTATTAATTTGGCTCCAGGCACGCAGTCCATCTCTATTCTGCCATATCGTATGGCCCCGCCAGAGTTGAAAGAATTGAAGGAACAGTTGCAAGATTTGCTTAATAAGGGTTTTATTAGACCCAGTGTCTCGCCATGGGGTGCGCATGTGTTGTTTGTGAAGAAGAAGGATGGATCAATGAGGATATGCATAGATTATCGGCAGTTAAACAAAGTCACTATCAAGAACTAGTATGCATTGGTGAGGATTGATGATTTATTTGATCAGCTTCAGGGTGCCAAGGTGTTTTCGAAGATTGATTTGAGATCTGGCTACCATCAGTTGAGGATTAGGGCATCTGATGTCCCTAAGACAGCTTTTTAGACTCGTTATGGGCATTATGAGTTTCTGGTGATGTCCTTTGGGTTGACAAATGCCCCAGCAGCATTCATGGATTTGATGAATCGAGTGTTCAAGTCTTATTTGGACTCCTTTGTGATCGTGTTTATTGATGATATCTTGATCTACTCCCGCAGTCGAGAGGAGCATGAGCAGCATCTCAGGATTGTACTTCAGACTCTNATGCTAAATTTTCAAAGTGCGAGTTTTGGTTGGATTCAGTCGCTTTCTTGGGGCACGTTTTATCAGCAGAGGGAATTCAGGTAGATCCTAAGAAGATTGAGGCAGTTTCGAACTGGCCTAGACCCACTTCAGCTACGGAGATCAGAAGTTTCTTGGGTTTGGCGGGCTATTACCGTCGATTTGTGGAGGGGTTTTCATCTATAGCAGCTCCGTTGACTAGGTTGACCCAGAAAGGTACCCCGTTCAGATGGTCGGACGAGTGTGAGGCGAGCTTTCAGAAGCTCAATACTACTTTGACTACGACACCGGTATTGGTATTACCCTCAGGTTTATAATCTTATACCGTATATTGTGACGCATTTAGTATTGGTCTGGGTACGGTATTAATGCACAGTGGCAAGGTTATTGCATATTCTTCGTGGCAGTTGTAGGTTCACGAGAAGAATTACCCTGTCCATGACTTAGAGTTGGCAGCCATTGTTCATAACTGAATATTTGGAGGCTTTATCTTTACGACGTGTCATGTGAGGTTTTCACAGACCATCGGAGTTTACAGTACTTGTTCAAACAAAAGGAGCTCAATTTGAGGCAGAGGAGGTGGTTAGAGCTATTGAAAGATTATGATATCACCATCTTATATCATCCCGGAAAAGCCAACGTGGTGGCCGNAGATGGTCAGGTGAGTGTGAGGCGAGCTTTCAGAAGCTCAAGACTGCTTTGACTACGGCACCGGTATTGGTGTTAACCTCGAGTTCAGGATCTTATACAATATATTGTGATGCATCTCGTATTGGTCTGGGTGCGGTATTGATGCAGGGTGGTAAGGTTATTACATATGCTTCGCGGCAGTTGAAGGTTCATGAGAAGAATTACAATGTCTATGACTTAGAGTTTGCAGTTATTGTTCATGCGCTGAAGATTTGGAGGTACTACCTTTACGGCGTGCCATGTGAGGTATTCACGGATCATCGGAGCTTGCAGTATTTGTTTAAGCAGAAGGAGCTCAATTTGAGGCAGAGGAGGTGGTTGGAGCTATTGAAAGACTATGATATCACCATATTGTATTATCCCNGAAAGATTATGATATCACCATCTTATATCATCCCGGAAAAGCCAACGTGGTGGCCGATGCCTTAAGTAGGAAGTCCGTGAGTATGGGCAGCCTTGCATAAATTTCAGTCGGTGAGAGAATGCTTGCACTAGATGTTCAGGCTTTGGCCAATCAGTTCGTGATGTTGGATGTTTCTGAGCCCAGTCGTATTCTAGCTTGTATCGTCGCTCGGTCTTTGTTTTTTGAGCGCATCAGGGAGCGACAGTATGATGACCCTCATTTGCTTGTCCTTAGGGACATGGTGTGGCATGGTGATGCCAAGCAGCTTACGGTCGGAGATGATGAAGTTTTGAGGATGCAGGGTCGTGTTTGTGTGCCTAATATGGATGGACTTCGTGAGTTGATTCTAGAAGAGGCCCACAGTTCCCGGTATTCTATTCATCCGGGCGCCGCCAAGATGTATCAGGACTTGCGGCAGCATTATTGGTAGAGGAGGATGAATAAGGATATAGTTGCATATGTAGCTCGGTGTCTAAATTGTCGGCAAGTCAAGTACGAGCATCAGAGACCTGGTGGTTTGCTTCAGAA
>AWOL01S0007269.1:190410-218699 GCA_000715115.1 Nicotiana otophora
TCACGAGAAGAATTACCCTGTCCATGACTTAGAGTTGGCAGCCATTGTTCATGAACTGAATATTTGGAGGCTTTATCTTTACGACGTGTCATGTGAGGTTTTCACAGACCATCGGAGTTTACAGTACTTGTTCAAACAAAAGGAGCTCAATTTGAGGCAGAGGAGGTGGTTAGAGCTATTGAAAGATTATGATATCACCATCTTATATCATCCCGGAAAAGCCAACGTGGTGGCCGATGCCTTAAGTAGGAAGTCCGTGAGTATGGGCAGCCTTGCATAAATTTCAGTCGGTGAGAGAATGCTTGCACTAGATGTTCAGGCTTTGGCCAATCAGTTCGTGATGTTGGATGTTTCTGAGCCCAGTCGTATTCTAGCTTGTATCGTCGCTCGGTCTTTGTTTTTTGAGCGCATCAGGGAGCGACAGTATGATGACCCTCATTTGCTTGTCCTTAGGGACATGGTGCGGCATGGTGATGCCAAGCAGCTTACGGTCGGAGATGATGAAGTTTTGAGAATGCAGGGTCGTGTTTGTGTGCCTAATGTGGATGGACTTCGTGAGTTGATTCTAGAGGAGGCCCACNCGAGCCCAGCCGTGTTCTAGCTTGTACCGTCACTCGGTCTTCATTGTTTGAGCGCATTAGGGAGCGACAGTATGATGACCTTCAATTGCTTGTCCTTAGGGACATGGTATGACACGGTGATGCCAAGCAGGTTACTGTTGGAGATGATGGAGTTTTGAGGATGCAGGGTCGTGTTTGTGTGCCTAATAAGGATGATATTCGTGAGTTGATTCAAGAGGAGGCCCACAGTTCCCGGTATTCTATTCATCCGGGCACCGCCAAGATGTATCAGGACTTGCGGCAGCATTATTGGTGGAGGAGGATGAAGAAGGATATAGTTTCATATGTAGCTCGGTGTCTAAATTATCAATAAGTCAAGTACGAGCATTAGAGACCTGGTGGTTTGCTTCAGAAGATAGAGATTCCTGAGTAGAAGTGGAAGCGTATCACTATGAATTTCATTGTTGGACTCCCACGGACTCAGAGGAAGTTCGATGCCGTTTGGGTCATTGTGGACAGGCTGACTAAGTCAACGTATTTCATTCCTATGGTAGTTACCTATTCTTCGGAGCGATTGGCAGAGATTTGCATCCGCGAGATCGTCCGTCTTCACGGTGTGCCCATGTCTATCATTTATGATTGAGGTACGCAGTTCACCTTGCACTTTTGGAGAGTAGTACAGCGTGAGTTGGGGATGCGAGTTGAGTTGAGCAAAGCGTTTCATCCTCAATCCGACAGGCAGTCCGAGCGCACTATTCAGATCTTGGAGGATATGCTCCACGCATGTGTTATAGACTTTGGAGGATCGTGGGATCAGTTCTTTCCCCTTGCAGAGTTCGTCTACAATAACAGCTATCAGTCGAGCATTTAGATGGCTCCCTATGAGGCATTATACGGTAGGCGGTGTCGGTCGCCAGCTGGGTGGTTCGAGTCGGGGGAAGCTCAGTTGTTGGGTACAGATCTAGTATAGGATGCCTTGGATAAAGTCAAGATTATTCAGGATCGACTTCGCACAGCTCAGTCCAGATAGAAGAGTTATGCCGATCGTAGAGTTTGTGATGTTGTATTCATGGTCTGAGAGAGAGTGTTACTTCGGGTATCACCCATGAAGGTGTAATGAGATTCGGAGAGAAGGGCAAGTTGAGCCCTAGGTATATCGGGCCCTTTGAGATTCTGGAGAGAGTGGGCGAGGTGTCTTACAGACTCACATTTCCACCTAGTTAGCAGCTGTTCATCCGGTATTCCAAGTGTCCATGCTCCGGAAGTATCACGGCGATCCGTCCAATGTGTTAGATTTCAGCTCTATCCAGTTGGACAAACATTTGACTTACGAGGAGGAGCCGGTGGCTATTCTAGCCCGGCAAGATTGCCAGTTAAGATCAAAGAGTTATCCTTCAGTTCGAGTGCAGTGGAGAGGTCAGCTCGTAGAGGCAACTACTTGGGAATCTGAGTCGGACATGCGGATTAGATATCCACATCTTTTCACCAGCCCACGTACTTTTCTATGTCCGTTCGAGGACAAATAGTTATTTTAGAGGTGGAGAATGTGATGACCTGATAGGTCATCTTATATTTTAGAACCTAATTCTGCGTTACGAGGTCTCAAAACCTCATCTTAGCCTTCCTCAATTTGTGTGCGCAGTCCGGGTATTAGCCTATAAGGCTTATATGTTAAAAAATAATAAAAATAAGAATTGTTGCCTAACAAACTTTAGTTGAGTTGACTTCGGTCAACATTTTTAGTAAATGGGCCCGGACATGTGTTTTGACGGTCTCGGTCGGTCCGTATCGAAATATGGGACCTGAGCGTATGCCCGGAATCGAATTCGGAGGTCCCTAGCTCGAGTTATGCATTTTTGATAAAAAATTAAAAGTCTAAAAATTTAATGATTTTAAAAATTGGTTGATGTTTGGCCTTGTTGATACCGGGTCCGTATTTTTGGTTCTAGACCTGGTATAGGTCCAATATAATATTTATGACTTATCTGTGAAATTTGGTGGGAAACAGAGTTGGTTTGACGTGATTCAGATGTCCGGTTGTGAAAATAGGAATTTTAAAGCTTTCTTGAAAATTTCATTCGATTTGGTGTTCAATTTGTAATTTTAGGTGTTATATTGGCGATTTGATCACGCGAGCAAGTTCGTATGATGTTTTAGGACTTGTGTGCATGTTTGGTTTGAAGCCCCGATGGCTCGGGTGAGTTTCGGATAGGCTACGGGATGTTTGGACTTAGAAAATCTGGTATTTTTACTGCAGCAGTTGTTCTGGTGTGTTCTTCTTCGCGTTCGCGAAGATAATCTCACGAACGTGAAAGGTAAGCTGGTCAGGATGAGTTTTTCCTCTTCGCGAATGCGAAGGCCTGGTCGCGAACGCGGAGTAATGTGGGCTTTACCCTTCGCGAACGCGACCGGCTCATCGCGAACGCATAGTGATAAGTACTTGGGGGAGGGGGTCAGTCACTCTTCATCGCGAACGCGAGCAAGGACTTGAGAACGCGAAGGCCAAGGGGCGTAATCTTCGCGAACGCGATAGGAGTTTCGCGATCGCGTAAGCTTGGCAAGCTCTGCTCTTCGGGAACGCGACAGTATCCTCGCGAACGCGATGAACACTGTCGTCCAGTTCAAAAAACAGTCCCAAAACGGGACTTAATCCAAACGGCCTAGAGGCGATTCTCCCAAGCTAAATTCTTCCCCAAAGTGTTGGTAAGTGATTCTAAACCATTTTCTTTCAATTACCCATTATATTTCATGAATTTTCAACGTAAACTCTAGGATTCCCATGGTAGAAATTGGGGGTTTGGATAGAATTAGGAATTTTTGGAAAATTAGGATTTAGACCTCAAATTGAGGTCGGATTCCAAAACTATTTCATATTAGAGCTCGGGGGTGAATGGGTAAATTGATTTTGGTCCGCACCTTGGGTTTTGACCAAGCGAGCCCGGGGTTGATTTTGGACTTTTTGAGGGAAAGTTTGGGAAATCTAAATTTATGCAATGTAATTGATTCCTTTAGCATTATTTGATATTATTGAATCGTTTTTGAATAGATACGAGTGGTTCAGAGGTGAATTCTAGAGGAAAAGCGGTAATTGAGCATTGAGTGTCCTTTGGAGCGAGGTAAGTGTTGTGTCTAACCCTGACTTGAGGGAATAGGACTTGTTTGTCTATTTGCTACATGTTTAGATGTTGGGGAACAACATATATGTGAGGTGACGAGTACTTATGCGTTATAGTCGGGTTAAAGCATGCGGGTAGGGGCTTGGTTTCTTGCAATTATAGTTTCCTTTATTCATGTTATCCATGTTTAGACTAGTATTGTTAAATTGATCGTTCTTATCATGTTTACGGATTTTCTGGTTATAATTGAGTATTGATTTTGAAGCTGAGGTTGGTATTGTGAAACCAAATGTTGAAGTAAGGCTTGTACTTGTTACTCTATCTCCCTGTTGTTATTTGTTCATTGCATTATGGTAAGGGAGAGTGTTAATGCACGAAGGGTGATGTCGTGCCATATTGTGAGTGTTAATGCACAAAGGGTGATGTTGTGCCATATTATGTGTGTTGATGCACGAAGGGTGATGCCGTGCCACGTTATGAGAGTTGATGCACGAAGGGTGATGCCGTGCCGTATCTATTGATTTATATTGTGAGGCTGAGAGTAAAAATATGAAGGGTAATGCCGTGCAATTTTTTTCATTGTGTTTAGTTATTTTTCACTGGTTAAAAGCATGTTGACTGTTCTGATTATCATTTCTATTTTATCTCCTATATCCTGTGCCCCTTTAGCATGTTCCCCATCCCAATAGTGCATGTTTAGCTATTACTGTTGTTTTCTTGTACATATACTGTTATCTGCTCAGGTTTATTATGTGAGTATCTTGTCATAGCCTCGTCACTACTTCGTCGAGGTTAGGCTCAACACTTACCAGTACATGGGGTCGATTGTACTGATACTGCAGTCTGTACTTCTTGTATAGATTTTGGTACCGGTCCTAGTTGATCGTGAGGATTAGCAGCTTGGATTTGCTTTCAGGAGACCCAAGGTAGATCTGCTGGCGTCCGCAGGCCCTGGAGTCTCTTCCGAGTCTTATCATTTATTGTTTCCTTATTTCAAAACAGTGTATTTTTCCTTTTTAGACTCTATTTGTAGTAAATCATAGTAGTCCGTGAGTTGTGACTTCAGATCCGGGTGGTAGTAATTAATGCATGTGTTATATTATTTCGCATTTACTATATTTCATCTAAGCTATTTTGCTGTTATTCACTGAATGGAAAAAGGATTGGTTTAATGATTCTCTAATGTTGGCTTGCCTAGCAAGTGAAATGTTAGGCGCCATCACGGTCCCGACGGTGAAAATTCCGGGTCGTGACACCTTCCCACGTTGGACCTAGCTTCCCCGCATTGAGATACCGGGTATTTTGGGCTACTTTCCTTAGAACCAAATCTCCTACTTTGAAATAACGGAGGTTGGCTCTTCGATTATAATATCGCTTCATTCTCTGCTTTTGAGCTGTCATTCTTACACACGCCAAGTCCCTGTGTTCCTCGAGCAGTTCCAAGTTGATTAACATTATTTCGTTGTTCGATTCTTCATCTGCCCAAAAATATCTCAAAGTGGGTTCGCTCACTTCCATCGGGATTAGGGCATCAACACCATACACAAGGGAAAAACAGTTTCTCTTGTGCTTGATTTGGCCGTTGTTCGGTAGGCCCATAGAACTCCGGCCAGTCCTTCGGGCCATTGCCTTTTGCTGCTTCCAACCTTTTCTTGAGGTTTTGAATAATCATTTTGTTTGTTGACTCCACTTGACCGTTTGCGCTCGGATGATAAGGAGAAGATGTGATCCTCTTTATCTTCAAATCTTCGAGGAACTTTGTAAGTTTTGCACCGATAAACTGTGGCCCATTGTCGCATGCTATCTCTTTTGGTATTCCGAACTTGCAAATTATATTTTCCCATAGGACCAATTCACGTTCTCCGATCTTCTGATAAGGACATGCGTTCACCCATTTAGAAAAATAGTCAGTCATAATTAAAAGAAACCTTACCTTTCCGGGAGCCAGTGGCAGTGGTCCGACGATGTCCATACCCCATTTCACGAACGTCCATGGGGACAAAACCGAATGTAAGGGTTCTACCGGTTGGTGTACTAGTGGTGCATAGTGTTGGCACTTATCACATTTTCGTACGAAGTTTTTGGCGTCTTGTTCCATGCGAGGCCAGTAATATCCTGCCCGTACCAACTTCAGCACCAAAGAATCTGCGCCCGAGTGATTGCCGCATTTCCTTTCGTGGACTTCTCTCATGACATAATTAGATTCTGATGCTCCTAAGCACCAGGCCCTGGAAGGATTTTCTATACAATTGGCCTTTCTTGAAGCTGTAACGTGCAGATTTGGAGCATAACGCCCGTGATGCTTTGGGTTCTTTGGGGAACTTCATGTGCCCGAGATAGTTGATTATTTCATTTCTCTAATCCCAGACCAGACTAGTCGAATTTACCTCATAGTAACCATCCGTATCCAGGACTAAGTTCATCAGTTGCACTACCGTCCCGGACTTCAATCACTTTATTTTCGTTGATGATCCTAAGTTTTCTAATGCATTTGCTTCTTGGTTATCCTCCCTCGGGATATGAGTAATTGAGCATTCCCAGAATCGTGCCAAAAGAGCCTGGACCTTTACCACGTAGTGTTGCATACGTTTTTCTTTGGTATCAAAGATCTCGTAGACCTGATTTACCACCAGCTGTGAGTCACATTTGATTTCGATAACCTCGGAATCAAGTCACCAGGCTAATTCGAGCGCTGCAATCAAAGCTTCGTACTCTGCTTCATTGTTAGTTAAAGGGATCATTCTGATGGCTTGCCTTAAGGTTTCCCTCGAATGCGTGATTAAGACTATTCCGAGTCCGGACCCTTTTACGTTAGAAGCTCCGTCTATAAATAAGGTCCAAACCACCGATGTCGATTCCGACACCATTACTGCCTCCTTGGTTGCCAGAGGCAGTAGTGCCAGACTGAAATCGACCACGACGTCAGCCAAGACTTGTGACTTAATTACAGTCCTTGGTTTATATTCTATGTCGAACTCACTCCTTTTGACGACCCATTTGGCTAATCTGCCCGAGAGCTCAGGTTTATAGAGGATGTTTCGCAAAGAGAAAGTACTCACCATAGCTATGGGGTGGTATTGGAAGTAGGGCCTTAGCTTCCGGGTGGTGACTACGAGAGATAAGGCTAGTTTTTCTAAATCTGGGTAGCGAGTTTCTGCCCCCGTTAAAATTTTTCTAATGTAATAAATAGGAGATTGCGTACCTTCATCCTCTCGGACTAGAACTGCACTTACCGCAACTTCTGAAACCATGAGGTAGACTAGCAATGTTTCACCTTCTTTCGGTTTTGAGAGTAGTGGAGGGCCTGATAAGTACTTCTTCTAGTCCCTCAGAGCCTGCTGGCACTCTGGTGTTCATTCGAAATTATTGTCCTTTTTGAGCAGTGTGAAGAAGCGATGACATTTTATCGATGACTAGGAAATGAACCTGCTCAAAGCTGCTAAACTTCTTGTGAGCCTTTGGACTTCTTTTACGTTCGACAATTGATCTGGGATATCCTTTATGGCCTTGTTTTTGTCGGGGTTTACCTCAATTTTCCCTTTGTGAGACCAAAAATCTCAGAAACTTACCAGAACTGATCCCGAATGCGCACTTCTTGGGATTAAGTTTCATGTTATGCTTCCTCAGGATGTCGAATGTTTCTTGCAAATGTTTAATGTGGTCACCTGCATTCAAAGACTTAATGAGCAAATCGTCTATATAAACTTCCATAGTCCTTCCTATTTGCTTTCCAAACATCTTATTTACGAGCCGTTGATAAGTGGTTCCAACGTTTTTCAACGCGGAGAGCATCACATTGTAATAATATGTATCGAAATTCGTTATAAACGAAGTCTTTTCTAGATCTTTTGGGTTCATCTTGATTTGGTTGTACCCGAAATAAGCATCGAGGAAACTCATTAACACGTGCCCAGCCGTGACATCAATCATTTGATCGATATTTGGCAGTGGGAACGAGTCTTTCGGGCACGCCCTATTAAGGTCTTCATAGTCTACACACATGCAAAATTTATTGTTCTCTTTCGGAACTACTACTACATTGGCTATTCAGTACGGATATCTTACCTCTCGGATCGAACCGATATTAAGCAAGAGAGCTACCTTTTTTTTGACGAGTTTATTCCTGGCCTCGGCAATAGGGCGTTTCCTTTGTCTTACCAGAGGTATGTTGAGATCCAAACTCAGCTTTTGCATGGCTACTTCCGTCGGGATACCTGTCATATACTCGTGCGACCATGCAAAATAATCGGCATTATATTTAAGGAATTCAATAAAACCATACATGAGCTCCGGGTGCAGTCTTGTCCCCAAATGGAATTTTCTTTCTAGGAATTCTTCGAACAATGCAACTTGCTCCAGTTCCTCTATCGTGGACTTCGTTGCATCCGTCTCTTCTGCAACTTGGAAATATCTCAGCACCTGATAATGTTCTGCGACTCTGCTCCCAGGCTAACTTCTTCTAGCTCGGGAATAGGTGTCGGTTCCTGGAATTGCTATACCGTGTGCTCCTTCCCTTTGCTATTGGAAACCGAAATTGCATTCATCTCTTTTGCTGCCGGTTGATCACCTCTTATCTGTTTGATTCCTTCGGGCATTGAAAACTTCAGCAATTGGTGATATGTTGAGAGTACAACTTTCATCTTATGTTACCATGGCCTTCCCATGGTGATATTGTATCCTATGTCACCATCTACTACTTCTAAGAGAGTTATTTTCATTACTTCTTCATCATTCGTGAGCAGCAAAATCTCTCCCTGGGTCCTCACACTCGCAAGGTTGAATCAAGCGAGGAGCTTTGTTTCTGGAATAATGCTTCCGGTGAGTTTAGTTTGCTCCAATACACTCCATTGTATGATATTAGCCAAACTTTCTGGATTAGCCAGAACATGCTTAATCTTAAAATCCAACACATTCAAAGAAATTACCAGTGCATCGTTGTGTGGTAGAAGTAATCCGTCTGCGTCCTCCTCCGTGAAAGTGATATTGTCTTCTCGGAGTCTTTTACTATGAGTTATTGATACTTTCGTCTTTTTCGCTGTAGAAAAGGTGACCCAGTTAATCTCGTTCCCTCTGAAGATCATATTGATCGTTTGGCATGAGGGTTTTTCTCCTGCTTTTGAAGGTTCCGCATTGTCTCTGTTACGACCATAATTGTTCTTAGCTTGATCACTTAAGAATTCTATTAGGTGACCATTATTCAATAGTGTTGCCACCTCTTCCCGGAGGTGTCGGTAGTCCCCTGTTCAGTGGCCGTTCGTCCCTTGGTATTCACACCATAAGTTGGGATCCGTCTGGATGGAATCGGATCTCATATGTCTCGGGAATCATGCTTCTTTAATGTTTGTCATGGTTGACACCAACTCCACTATACTGATGTTGAAGTTATATTCCTATAACTTGGGGTAAGAAGGATCTCGAGACCCCGACGTATCTTTATCCTGAAGTGATCTATTGTTTTAACCACGATCGGTCCCTCTGTCAACGGTGAACTTGTTTGCTGCTCGGAAGTGTTTGCCACGACCTTCGGTCCGCTAGTAAGGCAAAAACTAGCCCATCAAAGTTTGTATGTCCGCGTCGTAGTCATTCTTTGATGTTTCTCTGCTCTTCTCCCGTCCTTTGCCCAAGTTGTTGCTTGAAATTCAAGCAGGCTCTCCTTCAGCTTCTGGGAAGCGTCTTAGCTTTTCGGATTCAATCCTTTGGTGAATGCTTCAGCTGCCCATTCATGCGGGACGGCCGGGAGCAACATTCGTTCTTTGTAGAATCGGGTGACGAAATCTCGTAATAATTCGGATTTTCCTGTGCGATCCTGAATATGTCGGTCTTTCGGGCTCATATTTTTCTGGCCCCGGCATGAGCCTTGATGATAGAATCTGCGAGCATCTCAAAGGAATCTATGGAATACTCGGGTAATTATGAATACCACGTTAGAGCTCCCCTCATGAGAGTTTCTCCAAATTTCTTGAGCAACACAGATTCAATTTCGTGAGGACCTAAATCATTTCCTTTTACCGTCGTTGTGTAGGTGGTAATATGTTCTTGTGGGTCTGGAGTCCCGTCATACTTTGGCACTTCAGGCATTTTGAACCGCTTAGGAATTAGTTATAGTGCCGCACTCGGCCTGTACGATAATTGAATATACTTCTTCGAGTCTGGGCCTTTCAATACTAGTGGTGCCCCCAGGATCTGGTCCATGCGGGCATTTACTTCCCTCATAAAACGCAAGATCTCATTCTTGAACGGGTCATTCTCGTTGTTGAGACCGGATCCATTCCCCCAGCCCCGTCGGAACCAACTTCACCCCTGGGAGTATTGCTGTCGACTATCTACGTCGTTTGGTTTGCGGGAACATCGGGAGGAATTGGATCTCATCTGTTTGCATTATTCGAAGCCCATGATAGCGCCTGCTCCAGCTCCGTCATAACCTTATCCTTCCACGCGATATGGCATAGAATGATTGCATGTTTCTCTTGCAGGACCCTCACTGCATCCAAGACATGCTCCTCATCAGCATCATCGGGAGTTTTTCCCTAACCTGTCAAGGGTTCTGCCTGTCATGCACCGGCGTGGCGTCATTTTCCTCATTACGAGTATCACTGATTGAATCCTCGAAATGAAGCTGATCCCCTCTAATTTCAGGGTTGTACATGTTATTAACAGTGTTATCTTCCATTTTTGTGATTTTTTCTAAGACAAAATAATCAAATCACGTTAGTAAAAAACGCAAGGATCAATTTAATTGCACCATTGTCTAGGCCCCACGGTGGGCACCAAACTGTTTATCCGTAAAATGGTACAGTTAAATTTACACGTGGTTTCTAGACAAGTGAACTAATTTGATCCTGAAATGATGCAATAATGTAATAAATGTACAATACTTAGCCTTAAAATATAGATGAAACAACAGAGATGACAGTTCCGGGAACAAGATTTTCGGGCACAGTAATGATGAGATCAAAAAGCGAGAAAGTAAGATTGTATTAAGCTTTGTATAGAATGTAGTATAAATTTGTCCAGAAAATTCATATTCTGTACAATGATAACTAGCCTCACTATTTATATTTATGTCTAGGGAAGGAGGTCCTAGGATCATGTCCTCCTTTAATGTCAATTATGAGGGTCACTGATAAAGATGTAACGGTGAATATAAATGTCAAATTCTCTGTAACAGGTCGACGCTCTTAATGCTGCAGAATATTTCTTATTAAATGCTACCGGGCGCAAAGCATTTAATACACCTTTACGAACATTATCCCTTTCGGTGACAAGCAAAATGGCTGTGTTCGGTCTTCGGCCATCCCCATCTAGGGTTCCACTGTCATTCCTTCAGATGACCACGTGTCATATCATATTTCACCTTATACACTAATCACTAACATATTCATCAATTACGCTTTCTTAACAATTAATATATAACTCTATTGTATGTATTTTTTTTATAACTGTAGTGTTCGGCCAGCAATACGTACTCCTCAACTAATTCCACGGAATATCTGTTACCTCCAGCTAACATAGGTACCGATTAACTCTATCCGCCAACACAGAGTTCGAATTCATGACGGCTCTTAATCCACGGTCATGAATTTTACGACTAGGCCAAAGTCTTAAGGGTAGATTAATTTAGATTATCTTAACATTTTTAAGTTAGGCTTGTTTTCTATTTTCTACATACAACAATGGATTCATAACATAACCCATTGAGAATGTGATTTAACAATTGTAAGTACAACCAACTTTTCTTTTTTCACGGATCTCTAAAGATCATTTCATTAAACATTAGAGAATTTAAAGCTCTATATTTTTCTTTTCTCATGAAATAAAGATACATTTTTCTACTCGTAATTTTGGTAAGAACTCATTCATCATTAACTAGAGGTATTCCGAATTCTGAGAATCGAGTCAAATTTGTGTAGAAAGCTTTCGCCCACTAAAATGGAACTCTCCGACATGAATTAGAGTTAGTCAAATCCCAAAGAGAACATCGGATACCGGGAAAGATATAAAAAAACTTATTTGTACCGATATTTAAAATCAAATAGATGCATGGCATATGTTTGAACGTAACATTTTCTTACTTAGCTAGTGTTTGGATATAGATTTGGTTGAAATTTGAAAATAAAAGAAATTAAAGTTGTATAGAAAAAAAATTAGAAGTTGAAATTACGTTTGGACATGCATTTTATTTGAAAAAAAGTTGAAATTTTGTGAGTGAAAAAACAAATATCCCCCAAAATTACCGGAACCAGTTTTTGGGAACGTGATTTTTTCTTTTCAAAATCTGATCGTATTTCATGAACAAACACTATTTAAAAAAAGTAGCCAAAATCTATGGCCAAACGGGAACTTAACTATCTATCTATCTATATCTATATTATTATAAAAGTACGAATAATTTATGCTAAATATTAAACGACAATAATATCCTCGAAATATTGATCAACTTTTATGCCCTTAAAATTTCTAAGTATTTCTTTTAATATATAATTTCATATTAGATAAATGTGTAAAATTAAGTATTAGTCTCATACGAGCTAGGACTTTAAAATCATCACCACTAGACACAGTTGCTAAACCTAATTTGCGACTGATTCTAATTAAATCCTGACGCTAATCTCTATAAATAAAAACCCTTTGCTTATAGAGACTCAATTTATTAGAAAATAATTGTGGATTTAAATGTGATCTGCATAATTGTTGTTTGATATCATACTTCTTCAAGGGATACATGCGAACATTAAGCTAGCTAATCCACTGCAAAATTTTCATCTTATCTATATTCTATTTTATATTTATAGTTTCAGTAGTTGGAATTTGGCTTTTGTTGGTTTTTTTATTTATTGTTGATGCTTTTTTCAGTTCATCGTTGTGCCCAGGAGAAATCAATAACAAGTCATACAAAATATATTGATAGATTGTCCACTACAACTCTTAGTTTGATTGCACAAACAACAATGTCTAAGGTAATGATGGAATCTTTTTTCTATGCGCGTTTGGAAATTGTGTTATCATTGGTTACTATTTTTAACTTGGACGTTTCATTGCTTTGTCTAACTGATCTAGGGGCATGAGAACGTCCCTGTAGAACAGGGATCCCTTGATAATCACATTGGATGCACCAAGTTATATATTATCTAGCATAAAACATGAAAAAGATATAAGTCTAAAGAAGGAGATTGTCACCATCCAAAATTCTACCACCAGCGTTGTGATGGCACCTAGTCTCTAAGATTAGGTAAGTCGATTTCCATTACATTTCGAAGCCATATCTTTTTTAATAAACGAAACCAACAACGAAAATAATTATAACAACCTCTCAAGACTGATAGTACTGAGTCATGAACTCTAACATAATACATAAAATGATCTCAATGATCGAATACTCAATACTGTTTGATTAAAAATTAATAGTACAATAAAATGAACAAACTCCAAGGGACTGCAACGACCAAGAAGCTCTACCTTGAATCCTTGCGATCACATTCTAACTCTGTCCAGGTCTGATACCTCCAATACTTGCCTCTGCACAAAAATGTGCAGAAGTGTAGTATGAGTACACCACGGTCGGTACCCAGTAAGTATCAAGACTAACCTCAGTGGAGTAGAGACAAGGTACAGTCAAGACACTCACTAGTCAAATAACCTGTACAATATAGCAGTATACAATAGTACTGGAAAACAACTAGTAATGATAACAACAAACTCAACCAGTGATATAACAACAAGGCGATAAGAACATCATAATTATTACTCAGGCGAATAAGGAACACAAGTATAATCAACAAGTCAAGTTCTTCAAATATAAATCCTTCACATATTATTCTTTAAGATAAATATCTTTAGAATATACTTTATTTTTTGAATAATTATCTTTCAAATATAATTCTTTCCAATAAATATATTTTCAAGTAAAAGTCACTATGTGACACCTCATTTCACAATCATAAACATTACGGGTCTCAGCCCACTTTCATATTTTCCACGGCATCTCGTGCCCATATTTCTATAATCATCACGCCAACAACTCACGTGTCAATAATAAAATTATTATATTTTTTCCCGACACCTCATGCCCAGATTATTTTAATAACTACACGGACAAATCACGTACCAAAATATCAATGTATATAAGATCCGCATGATCAATTTATTTTCAATAAGGTAAGGTTAAAAATCTTTAAATCAAGTAAGAAACCAACAAAAAGATAACTTTATTTTTAAAATCGTTTGAGTGAGGGAAAGAAAATGGCATTTTCATTAAAATAAAGCATCAGCTAAACTACTAATTTGGATATAGAATTTATTAAATTAAACATACTAGAAATCTTTTTTTATTTAAAACAACTCAATCATCAAAAACAAGTATAGCCCAAAAATACAAATCCTCAAAGTCTCGTACGAAAAAGTCAAGGTCAACACAATACATCACGAAATACAAAACACTTCATATTAAGTCAAATAATACATCACAAAAAATACAAGAATTTACAAAATACGGAAAAACAAAATAACCAAACGCAAGTGCATCCATAGAAAAATATCAACAAAAGGGCACTCCCGAAGTACCGTCTCGTAGTCCCAAAAGTAAATATGCAAGACAGGGGGAATCTCCTGAGGTACCGCCTTGTAGTCCCAAAAGTAAATATGCAAGACAGGGGGATCTCCCGGAATACCGTTCCATAGTTCCAAAGTAAATATGCATGGTAGGGGGATCTCCCGGAATATCGTTCCGTAATCCCAAAGTAAATATGCAGTACAGCGGGATCTCTCGGAATACCGTTCTATAGTCCCAAAGTAAATATGCAGGGCAGGAGGATCTCCCAGAATACCGTTCCGTAGTCCCAAAGTAAATATGATTTCAACAACTGCACATCAAGTGCTCACATATCGCAACTTTCCACAGAAATCAACAATACATCATTTTCCACAATAAGGAGCCCACGACTCGACCATAATGTGTACAAAATCTTAACAAAATATATTTCACATAAATTCAAGGTGACAATCACACCAAATCATCATATAAAAACAATTTCAACAAACAAGAATTTAGGCATGACAAATAGAGGATTTAATAAGTGCCAATAATTTCCAATTTAATACATAAGGGCATCTAAGGATTTTTAATCAATAAAATTCACACATATAAACCTGTAAAGACCCGGCCGGTCGTTTTGAGAGTAATAGCCCCGATCCCCTATTAACTGCTTTCCCCAAATGTTTTTCTGCTATTGTGACTTGCCGGGATGATTGGTTTTGAGTTTTGGAGTGTTTTGGGACACTTAGTCCCCAAATGAGAGTTTCACCCTTAAGATTTGGACCGTAGTCGGAACTGTGTAAAGACGGATACGGAATGGAATTTTGTCAACTCCGTTAGCTACGTTGAGTGATTTTGGGGTTAGGAGCACGTCTGGAATGTATTTTGGAGGTCTGTAGCAGATTTAGGCTTGAATTGGCGGAAGCTAGGTTTTCGGCGATTTCGGCCGATAGTGGAAAATTTTGATATCGAGCTCGGAATGGAATTCCGAAAGTGGCTGTAGGTTCATAATGTTGATTATGACTTGTGCACAAAATTCGAGGTCAATCGGACGTGATTTGATAGGTTTCGACATCGGTTGTAGAATTTTGAAGTTTCAAGTTCTTTAAAATAGAATTTGAGGGTGATTCGTGATTTTTGCATTGTTTGATGGGATTTGAGAGCTCGACTAAGTTCGTAAGGTGTTTTAGGATTGGTTGGTCTATTTGGTTGAGGTCCTGAGGGCCTCGGGTGTGTTTCAGATGCTTAACGGGTGAAAACTTGGCACTTAGAGGAATTTATGAACTTTGTTGGTTCTGGTGTTTTCGCACCTGTGTAAAAGAGACTGCAGGTGCGCGAGCCGCACATGCAGAGATGGAAGCGAAGATGCGACAAATAGAGAGTTGGCCTGGGGCTATAGGTGCGAGAAAATTTCCGCATCTGCGATGCCCGCAATTGCTCAAGGACGTTCGCAAATGCGCAAGATGCGCAGAAGCGGAAGGGACTCCGCAGGCGCGAGTGCGCAGATGCGGCCCTTTCGTCGCAGATGCGAAGGCAGAGGGGGTAAGTGAGTTGTGCAGATGCGCACATTTTTCCGTATAAGCTCACCCGCAGGTGCGAGCCCAGATTCCGCAGGTGCGAAAATACCCGGGCAGTGATTAAAACCGAAGGGCTTCGCGATTTTTATCATTTTTGGCTTTGCAAACTCGGGTTAGGGCGATTTTTGAGAGAATTTTCGAGGCATTTCTTGAGGTAAGTTCCTTGTGCTTATTTTTGGTCAATAAAATTTCCTTGCCATGTATTTTCCCACCTAGTTAATGTGTATTTAAGATGAAAATTTGAAGTTGGAGACTAGGGATTTGGGAGTTTGAATTGTGGATTGGAGGACCATTTGGCGTCGGATTTTAGTAAATTTGATATGGTTTGACTCGTGAGTGAATGAGCTTTCTAGTTTAGTGAATTTTGTCGGGTTTCGAGATTTGGGCCCTAGGGGCCGAGTTTGAGCCAATTTCGGGTTTTTGGCCTAATTTTTGTAGTTTTCTTGTGGGATACATTCCATTAGCGTGTATTGATGTTATTGTACTGTTTTGAATAGATTCGGGCCATTTGGAGTCGGATACTCGTGGCAAGAACGTGATATCAAGTTGATTTGAGCGGTTTGAGGTAAGTGGCTTGGGATTACGGACGTATTCCGAGAGATCCCCCTGTACTGCATATTTAATTTGGGACTACGGACGTATTCCGTGAGATCCTCCTGTACTGCATATTTAAATTGGGACTACGGACGTATTCCGGGAGATCCCCCAACACTGCATATTTACTTTGGGACTACGAACGTATTCCGAAAGATCCCCCATGTACTGCATATTCATTTGATACTACGGGACGATATCCCGAGAGATTTTCCACTGTGTTTACCTTGTTCTGAGCCGAGGGCTCCCTTTTTAACTGTGTTATCGTAAATTTTACTTATATCTTTTACTGTTTAAATGACTATATTTACTCCAGTAGGGCCTTAACCTGACCTTGTCACTACTTGACCGAGGTTAGGCTTGGCACTTACTGGGTACCATTGTGGTGTACTCATGCCCTTTCCTGCACATGTTTTTCGTGTGCAGATCGAGGTACGAGCTATCAGCCTTGGGGTTAGCGCGTGCTGCTGATTCTAAGAGACTTCAAGGTATTTCTGCTTGCGTCCGCAGATCTTCGGAGTCCCCTTCTACTCCCTCGTCTAGAGATTTTCTTTATTATCTTCAGACTTTTGTATAGCGCTTCTTAGATTATAGCAACTTGTGACTTAGCGATATTCCGGGTCTTCGAAAATTATTTTGTATATGCCAAGTGGTACTACTCTTGGATATTTATAATATGTTGTTTATCTTTAAAATATTGTGTTTCTTTATATTTTTCGCAATATTGGGCCTACCTAGTCGTAAAGACTAGGTGCCATCACGACACATAATGGAGGGATAATTTAGGGTCGTAACAAGTTGGTATCAGAGCACTAGGTTCGTAGGAGTCGCGAGTCACTTGCCGGTTTATTAGAGTCTCGCGGATCGGTGCGGAGACATCCGTACTTATCTTCGGGAGGCTATGTTACTATTAGGAACAATCATATTTCTTTGATTTCCTTGTCGTGTGAGTTATTGACACCAAAAATTGTAAGATTCTATTCTATTCTTTCTCATAGATGGTGAGGACCCCCAATGGGAGGACCGACGATCAGGCACCCGAGCCCCCTGCCAGAGCCACAAGAGGCCGGGGTAGGGATAGAGGACGACCACGCGGTGCAGCCCGAGCACCTGCAAGAGCTACGTCAGAGGTGCCCCCAGCAGCTCCAACTAGAGGGCCAGCGCCGGAGATCCCTATTGCTACTCCAGCCCTCCAGGAGACTTTAGCTCAGTGCTTGAGCATATTCAGCACTCTGGCTCAGGCAGGACTATTTCCGATAGCTCCCGCTACATCTCAGGCCGGGGGAGGGGCACAGACTCCCGCAGCCCATACCCCTAAGCAGAGGGTCCAGGTTGATTAGGCCCCAGAGTATATTCCTATCCCCCCAGTGGCTCCGGTTCAGCATGAGATCAGGGTAGCTGCTTCTAAGGCCGAGCAACTCAGACTTGAGAGGTACAAGAAGTACCACCCACCTACTTTCAGTGGACTAGATTCAGATGATGCTCTGGGTTTTCTTGAGGAGTGTCATCGTATTCTCCGCACTATGGGCATTGTGGAGACGAGTGGGGTTTCTTTCACCGCTTTCCTACTGAGGGGAGCAGCATATCAGTGGTGGCATACCTATGACCTGAGTAGTCCGAACGAGGCAGCCTTACTCACTGGGACTCACTTTTCAGAGATGTTCTTGCGTGAGTATGTTCCTCAGAGCCTCATGGATGCTTGGCGCATAGAGTTCGAACAGTTACGTCAGGGTTCTATGACTGTGTCAGAGTTTGCAGTCTGTTTCAGTGGGTTAGCTCGCCATGCACCGGCTCGGGTTGCTACAGTCAGAGAGAGGGTTCGTCGCTTCATTGAGGGACTCCACCCCAGTATTCGGACCAGTATGGTCAGGGAGTTGGAGATGGACATCACTTATCAGCAGGCAGTGAGCATTGCCAGGAGAGTGGAGGGCATGTTCGCCCGTGACCGAGAGGAGAAAGAGGCCAAGAGGTCTCGAAAGACTGGTCATTATTCAGGAGCTCGTGCACTAGCAACACGCTATGGTAGGGGTATTGTGAGTCGCCCTGTTCATTCAGCTCTTCCAGCAGCCAGCGGTGTCCCAGCTCCTTCTAGACCTCAGGAGCCCTATTATGCACCGCCAGTATCCAGTATGCCTCCTACTCGAGGTGCTATTACCGGCCAGTCCAGCAGGCCAGGTCCGAGTCAGTCTCAGCCACCGCGTCCTCAGAGAGGTTGTTTTGAGTGTGGTGATACTCATCACATGGTTAGAGATTGCCCCAGAGCTAGGAGGGGTGCACCTCCACAGACCTATAAGCCTCCACATGCTCTACTGGGTCCTCCAGCCATTCTTCCAGCACCAGCTGCTACCCCACCTCCTCAGCCAGCTCGAGATGAAGGTCGGGGAGGTCGAGGTCGCCCTAGAGGGGGAGGCCAGGCTAGATACTATGCCCTTCCATCCCTTTCAGAGGCCGTTACTTCAGATTCAGTTATCACAGGTATCGTCCCCGTCCGTCATAGGGATGCATCAGTATTATTTGACCCAGGCTCTACGTATTCATATGTGTCTTCTTATTATGCTCCACATTTGGGGATATCTCGGGATTCTTTGAGTTCCCCTGTTTATGTATCTACTCTTGTGGGAGATTCTCTCGTTGTGGTCTACATATATCGGTCGTGTTTGATCGCTCTTAGTGGTTTTAATACCAGAGCCGATTTGTTATTTCTCAGTATGGTAGATTTGGATATAATCTTGGGCATGGACTGGTTGTCGCCCCATTATGCTATTATTGATTGTCACACTAAGACCGTGACGCTGGCTATGCCAGGTTTGTTGAGATTAGAGTGGAGAGGTACCTTAGAGTATACTCCCCGTAGGGTCATTTCATTTCTTAAGGCTCAGCGAATGGTTGAGAAGGGGTGTGATGCGTATTTGGCCTATGTGAGCGATGTCAGTATTAATACCCCTACAGTCGAGTCAGTTCTAGTAGTGAGGGACTTTCTAGATGTGTTTCCAGTTGATCTTCCGGGTATGCCGCCCGATAGAGATATTGATTTTGGCATTGATTTGTTGCCGGGCACTCAGCACATCTCTATTCCTCCATATCGTATGGCTCCTCCTGAATTAAAGGAATTAAAGGAGCAGTTGTAGGAGTTGCTTGATAAGGGCTTCATCAGTCCCAGTGTATCACCTTGGGGTGCTCCGGTCTTATTTGTGAAGAAGAAGGATGGTTCTACGCGTATGTGTATTGATTATCGGCAGTTGAACAAGGTTACAGTGAATAACATGTATCTTTTGCCTCGCATTGATGACTTATTTGATCAGTTACAGGGTGCCAGGGTGGTTTCCAAGATTGACTTGCGTTCTGGCTATCATCAGTTGAAGATTCGGGAGCCGGATATCCCCAAGACTTCTTTCAGGACCAGATATGGTCACTATGAGTTTCTTGTCATGTCATTTGGGCTGACCAATGCCCCAACAGCCTTTATGCATTTGATGCACAATGTATTCCGACCTTATCTTGATTCCTTCGTCATTGTGTTTATTGACGACATCCTGGTATATTCCCGATCTAGGGAAGATCATGAGCAGCACCTGAGGACCGTGCTTCAGAATTTGAGGGAGCAAAGGTTGTATGCAAAATTCCCTAAGTGTGAATTCTGGCTTGATTTAGTGGTATTCTTGGGCCATATAGTGTCTTGTGATGGGATCAAGGTAGATCCGAAGAAGGTGAAGGCAGTGCACCGTCATCAGCTACGGAGATCCGCAGTTTCCTTGGTTTGGCGGGGTATTACCGTTGCTTTGTGGAGGGATTTTCATCCATTGCAGCACCTATGACCAGGCTGACCCAGAAGGGTGCTCCGTTCAGGTGGACCGAGGAGTGTGAGCAGAGCTTTCAGAAGCTCAAGACAGCTTTGACTACAGCCCCAGTATTAGTATTGCCTACAGGTTCAGGGTCATACACTGTCTATTGTGATGCCTCGAGGATTGGCCTTGGAGCGGTATTGATGCAGGACAGTAGGGTGATTGCCTACACTTCTAGACAGTTGAAGGTGCATGAGAAGAACTATCCAGTTCATGATCTCGAGTTAGCAGCTATTGTTCACGCCCTGAAGATCTGGCGTCATTATTTGTACGGTGTTCCCTGTGAGCTTTACACTGATCACTGGAGTTTGTAGTACTTGTCCAGGAAGAAGGATCTTAATTTACGTCAGCGGAGGTGGTTGGAGCTACTTAAAGACTATGACATCACTATATTATACTACTCGGGGAAGGCTAATGTAGTGGCCAATGCCCTGAGTCGCCGGGCAGAGAGTTTGGGGAGTTTGGCATATCTTCCGGTAGCTGAGAGGCCCTTAGCCTTGGATGTTCAGGCCTTAGCCAACCAGTTTGTGAGATTGGATATTTCAGAGCCTAGTCGGGTATTAGCTTGTATGGTTGCTCAATCTTCTCTTTATGACCGTATCAGGGAAGGCTAGTATGATGATCCTCATCTTCTAGTTCTTCGGGACAGGGTTCGGTGAGGTGATGCCAGAGAATATGCAGTAATATCGTTCTGCATATACCAGGACAGGGGGATCTCCCGGAATATCGTTCCGTAATCCCAAAGTAAATATGCAGTACAGGGGGATCTCCCGGAATACCGTTCCGTAGTCCCAAAGTAAATATGCAGGGCAGGAGGATCTCCCGGAATACCGTTCCGTAGTCCCAAAGTAAATATGATTTCAACAACTGCACATCAAATGCTCACATATCACAACTTTCCACAGAAATCAACAATACACCATTTTCCACAATAAGGAGCCCACGACTCGACCATAATGTGTACAAAATCTTAACAAAATATATTTCACATAAATTCAAGGTGACAATCACACCAAATCATCATATAAAAACAATTTCAACAAACAAGGATCTAGGCATGACAAATAGAGGATTTAATAAGNGTAATCCCAAAGTAAATATGCAGTACAGGGGGATCTCCCGGAATACCGTTCCGTAGTCCCAAAGTAAATATGCAGGGCAGGAGGATCTCCCGGAATACCGTTCCGTAGTCCCAAAGTAAATATGATTTCAACAACTGCACATCAAATGCTCACATATCACAACTTTCCACAGAAATCAACAATACACCATTTTCCACAATAAGGAGCCCACGACTCGACCATAATGTGCACAAAATCTTAACAAAATATATTTCACATAAATTCAAGGTGACAATCACACCAAATCATCATATAAAAACAATTTCAACAAACAAGAATCTAGGCATGACAAATAGAGGATCTAATAAGTGCCAATAATTTCCAATTTAATACATAAGGGCATCTAAGGATTTCTAATCAATGAAATTCACACATATAAACCTATAACAACCCGGCCGGTCGTTTTGAGAGTAATAGCCCCGATCCCCTATTAACTGCTTTTCCCAAATATTTTTCTGCTATTGTGACTTGCCGGGATGATTGGTTTTGAGTTTTGGAGTGTTTTGAGACACTTAGTCCCCAAATGAGAGTTTCAGCCTTAAGATTTGGACTGTAGTCGGAACTATATGAAGACGGATACGGAATGGAATTCTGTCAACTCCGTTAGCTACGTTGAGTGATTTTGGGGTTAGGAGCATGTTCGGAATGTGTTTTGGAGGTCTGTAGCAGATTTAGGCTTGAATTGGCGGAAGCTAGTTTTTCGGTGATTTCGGCCGATAGTGGAAAATTTTGATATCGAGCTCAGAATGGAATTACGAAAGTGGCTATAGGTTCGTAATGTTGATTATGACTTGTGCGTAGAATTTGAGGTCAATCGGACGTGATTTGATAGATTGCGACAGCGGTTGTAGAATTTTGAAGTTTCAAGTTCTTTAAAATAGAATTTGAGGGTGATTCGTGATTTTTGCATTGTTTGATGGGATTTCAGAGCTCGACTAAGTTCGTAAGGTATTTTAGGATTGGTTGGTATATTTGGTTGAGGTCCCGAGGGTCTCGGGTGTGTTTCAGATGCTTAACGGTTGAAAACTTGGACTTAGAGGAATTTCTGAACTTTGCTGGTTCTGGTGTTTTTGCACCTGTGTAAAAGAGCCTGCAGGTGCGCGAGCCGCACATGCGGAGATGGAAGCGCAGATGCGAGAAATTGAGAGTTGGCCTGGGTTTGTAGGTGCGAGAAAGTTTCCGCATCTGTGATGCCCGCAATTGCACAAGGACGTTCGCAAAGGCGCAAGATACGCAGAAGCGGAAGGGACTCCGCAGGCGCGAGTGCGCAGATGCGGTCCTTTCGTCGTAGATGCGAAGGCAGAGGGGGTAAGTGAGTTGTGCAGATGCGCACATTTTTCTGTATAAGCTCACCCGCATGTGCGAGCCCAGATTCCGCAGGTGCGGAAATACCTAGGCAGTGATTAAAACCGAAGGGCTTCGCGATCTTTATCATTTTTGGCTTTGCAAACTCGGGTTAGGGCGATTGTTGAGAGCATTTTTGAGGCATTTCTTGAGGAACGTTCCTTGTGCTTATTGTTGGTCAATAAAATTGCCTTGCCATGTATTTTCCCACCTAGTTAATGTGTATTTAAGATGCAAATGTGAAGTTGGAGACTAGGGATTTGGGAGTTTGAATTGTTGATTGGAGGACCATTTGGCGTCGGATTTTAGTAAATTTGATATGGTTTGACTCGTGAGTGAATGAGCTTTATAGTTTAGTGAATTTTATCGGGTTTCAAGACGTGGGCCCCAGGGGCCGGGTTTGAGCCAATTTTGGGTTTTTGGCCTAATTGTTGTAGTTTTCTTGTGGGATACATTCCATTAGCACGTATTGATGTTATTGTACTTTTTTGAATAGATTCGGTCCATTTAGAGTCGGATACTCGTGGCAAGAACGTGATATCAAGTTGATTTGAGCGGTTTGAGGTAAGTGGATTGCCTAACCTTGTGTTGGGAACTTCCCCCTTAGGATATCTTGATATTATTTGGTGTGTAGGCGCCGTGTACGTGAGGTGACGAGTACGTACTCGGGCTATTATTGCAAAAATCCCGTTTTTCCTTTCTAAATCATAAATTGTTTTTTTCCTTATTAAATTGCACTAATACGTTTAATTGTGAAACTTAGACTAGAGAAGCATGCTTACGTGTTTTAACTGCCTAATTGACATTCTGTGCGTCATGTTTAGTTAAGTCCTTATTTGTCTTATCTGTGTCCAGTATAAATTGTATAACTCGATGTCATACCTGCCATTTCATCTTGCGTTGCATATTTAAATTGGGACTACGGACGTATTCCGAGAGATCCCCCTGTACTGCATATTTAATTTGGGACTACGGACGTATTCCGGGAGATCCCCATGTACTGCATATTTAAATTGGGACTACGGACGTATTCCGGGAGATCCCCCTGTAATGCATATTTAAATTGGGACTACGGACGTATTCCGAGAGATCCCCCTGTACTGCATATTTAATTTGGGACTACGGACGTATTCCGGGAGATCCCCCTGTACTGCATATTTAAATTGGGACTACGAACGTATTCCGGGAGATCCCCCAGCACTGCATATTTACTTTGGGACTACGGACGTATTCCGAAAGCTCCCCCATGTACTGCATATTCATTTGATACTACGGGACGATATCCCGAGAGATTTTCCACTGTGTTTACCTTGTTCTGAGCCGAGGGCTCCCTTTTTAACTGTGTTATCGTAAATTTTACTTATATCTTTTACTGTTTAAATTACTATATTTACTCCAGTAGGGCCTTAACCTGACCTCGTCACTACTTGACCGAGGTTAGGCTTGGCACTTACTGGGTACTATTGTGGTGTACTCATGCCCTTTCCTGCACATATTTTTCGTGTGCAGATCGAGGTACGAGCTATCAGCCTTGGGGTTAGCGCGTGCTGCTGATTCTAAGAGACTTCAAGGTATTTCTGCTTGCGTCCGCAGATCTTCGGAGTCCCCTTCTACTCCCTCGTCTAGAGATTTTCTTTATTATCTTCAGACTTTTGTATAGAGCTACTTAGATTATAGCAGCTTGTGACTTAGCGATATTCCGGGTCTTCGGAAATTGTTTTGTATATGCCAAGTGGTACTACTCTTGGAAATGTATAATATGTTGTTTATCTTTAAAATATTGTGTTTCTTTATATTTTTCGCAATATTAGGCTTACCTAGTCGTAAAGACTAGGTGCCATCACGACACCTTATGGTGGGATAATTTAGGGTCGTAACAAGTTGGTATCAGAGCACCAGGTTCGTAGGAGTCGCGAGTCACTAGCCAATTTATTAGAGTCTCGCAGATCGGTGCGGAGACATCCGTACTTATCTTCGGGAGGCTATGTTACTGTTAGGAACAATCATATTCCTTTGCTTTCCTTGTCGTGCGAGTTATTGACACCAAAAATTGTAAGATTCTATTCTATTCTTTCTCATAGATGGTGAGGACCCCCAATGGGAGGACCGACGATCAGGCACCCGAGCCCCCTGCCAGAGCCACCAGAGGCCGGGGTAGGGATAGAGGACGACCACGCGGTGCAGCCCGAGCACCTGCAAGAGCTACGTCAGAGGTGCCCCCAGCAGCTCCAACTAGAGGGCCAGCGCCGGAGATCCCTATTGCTACTCCAGCCCTCCAGGAGACTTTAGCTCAGTTCTTGAGCATGTTCAGCACTCTGGCTCAGGCTGGACTATTTTCGATAGCTCCCGCTACATCTCAGGCCGGGGGAGGGGCACAGACTCCCGCAGAGGGTCCGGGTTGATTAGGCCTAGAGTATATTCCTATACCCCCAGTGGCTCCGGTTCAGCATGAGATCAGGGTAGCTGCTTCTGAGGCAGAGCAACTCAGACTTAAGAGGTACAAGAAGTACTACCCACCTACTTTCAGCGAACTAGATTCAGATGATGCTCTGGGTTTTGTTGAGGAGTGTCATCGTATTCTCCGCACTATGGGCATTGTGGAGACGAGTGGGGTTTCTTTCACCGCTTTCCAGCGGAGGGGAGCACCATATCAGTGGTGGCATACCTATGAGCTGAGTAGTCCGGACGAGGCAGCCTCACTCACTTGGACTCACTTTTCAGAGATGTTCTTGCGTGAGTATGTTCCTCAGAGCCTCAAGGATGCTTGGCGCGCAGAGTTCGAGCAGTTACGTCAGGGTTCTATGACTGTGTCGGAGTTTGCAGTCCGTTTCAGTGGGTAAGCTCGCCATGCACCGGCTCGGGTTGCTACAGTCAGAGAGAGGGTTCGTCGCTTCATTGAGGGACTCCACCCCAGTATTCGGACCAGTATGGTCAGGGAGTTGGAGGTGGACATCACTTATCAGCAGGCAGTGAGCATTGCCAGGAGAGTGGAGGGCATGTTCGCCCGTGACCGAGAGGAGTGAGAGGCCAAGAGGTCTCAAAAGACTGGTCATTATTCAGGAGCTCGTGCACCAGCAGCACACTATGGTAGGGGTATTGTGAGTCGCCCTGTTCATTCAGCTCTTCCAGCAGCCAGCGGTGTCCCAGCTCCTTCTAGACCTCAGGAGCCCTATTATGCACCGCCATCCAGTATGCCTCCCACTCGAGGTGCTATTACCAGCCAGTCCAACAGGCCAGGTCCTAGTCAGTCTCAGCCACCACGTCCTCCGAGAGGTTGTTTTGAGTGTGGTGATACTCATCACCTGGTTAGAGATCGCCCCAGAGCCAGGAGAGGTGCACCTCCACAGACTTATAAGCCTCCACGTGCTCTACCGGGTCCTCCGGCCATTCTTCCAGCACCAGCTGCTACCCCACCTCCTCAGCCAGCTCGAGGTGAAGGTCGGGGAGGTCGAGGTCGCCCTAGAGGGCGAGTCCAGGCCAGGTACTATGCCCTTCCATCCCGTTCAGAGGCCGTTGCTTCAGATTCAGTTATCACAAGTATCGTCCCCGTCCGTCATAGGGATGCATCAGTATTATTTGACCCAGGCTCTACGTATTCATATGTGTCTTCTTATTTTGCTCCACATTTGGGGATATCTCGGGATTCTTTGAGTTCCCCTGTTTATGTANCCAGGTACTATGCCCTTCCATCCCGTTCAGAGGCCGTTGCTTCAGATTCAGTTATCACAAGTATCGTCCCCGTCCGTCATAGGGATGCATCAGTATTATTTGACCCAGGCTCTACGTATTCATATGTGTCTTCTTATTTTTCTCCACATTTGGGGATATCTTGGGATTCTTTGAGTTCCCTTGTTTATGTATCTACTCCTATGGGAGATTCTCTCGTTGTAGGCCACGTATATCGATCGTGTTTGATTGCTCTTAGTAGTTTTGATACCAGAGCCGATTTGTTATTTCTCAGTATGGTAGATTTTGATGTTGTCTTGGGCATGGACTGGTTGTTGCCCCATTATGCTATTCTTGATTGTCACGCTAAGACCATGACGCTGGCTATGCCAGGTTTGCCGAGATTAGAGTGGAGAGGTACCTTAGAGTATACTCCCCGTAGGGTCATTTCATTTCTTAAGGCTCGGCGAATGGTTGAGAAGGGGTGTGATGCGTATTTCACCTATGTGAGAGATGTCAGTATTGATACCCCTACAGTCGAGTCAGTTCCAATAGTGAGGGACTTTCTAGATGTGTTTCCAACTGATCTTCCGGGTATGCCGCCCGATAGAGATGTTGATTTTGGCATTGATTTGTTGCCAGGCACACAGCACATCTCTATTCCTCCATATCGTATGGCTCATCCTAAATTAAAGGAATTAAAGGAGCAATTGCAAGAGTTGCTTGATAAGGGCTTCATCAGTTCCAGTGTATCACCTTGGGGTGCTCCGGTCTTATTTATGAAGAAGAAGGATGGTTCTACGCGTATGTGTATTGATTATCGGCAGTTGAACAAGGTTACAGTGAAGAACATGTATCTTTTGCCTCGCATTGATGACTTTTTTGATCAGTTACAGGGTAACAGGGTGTTTTCCAAGATTGACTTGCGTTCTGGCTATCATCAGTTGAAGATTCAGGAGCCGGATATCCCCAAGACTGCTTTCAGGGCCATATATGGTCACTATGAGTTTCTTGTCATGTCATTTGGGCTGACCAATGCCCCAACAGCCTTTATGCATTTGATGCACAATGTATTCCGGCCTTATCTTGATTCCTTCGTCATTGTGTTTATTGACGACATCCTAGTATATTCCCGGTCTCGAGAAGATCATGAGCAGCACCTAAGGACCGTGCTTCAGAATTTTAGGGAGAAAAGATTGTATGCAAAATTCCCTAAGTGTGAATTCTGGCTTGATTCAGTGGTATTCTTGGGCCATATAGTGTCTTGTGATGGGATCAAGGTAGATCCGAAGAAGGTGAAGGCAGTGCAGAGTTGGCCTAGACCGTCATCAGCTATGGAGATCTGCAGTTTCCTTGGTTTGGTGGGGTATTACCGTTGCTTTGTGGAGGGATTTTCATCCATTGCAGCACCTATGACCAGGCTGACCCAGAAGGGTGCTCCGTGCAGGTGGACCGAGGAGTGTGAGCAGAGCTTTCAGAAGCTCAAGACAGCTTTGATTACAACCCCAGTAGTAGTATTGCCTACAGGTTCAGGGTCATACACTGTCTATTGTGATGCCTCGAGGATTGGCCTTGGAGTGGTATTGATGCAGGACGGTAGGGTAATTGCCTACGCGTCTAGACAGTTGAAGGTGCATGAGAAGAACTATCCAGTTCATGATCTCGAGTTAGCAGCTATTGTTCACGCCCTGAAGATCTGGCGTCATTATTTGTACGGTGTTGCCTGTGAGATTTACACTGATCACCGGAGTTTGTAGTACTTGTCTAGGCAGAAGGATCTTAATTTGCGTCAGCGGAGGTGGTTGGAGCTACTTAAAGACTATGACATCACTATATTATACTACTCGGGGAAGGCTAATGTAGTGGCCGACGCCCTGAGTCGCCGGGCAGAGAGTTTGGGGAGTTTGGCATATCTTCCGGCAGCTGAGAGGCCCTTAG